>JAQGBX010005190.1:0-14072 GCA_034698745.1 Megaphyllum sjaelandicum | reverse complement strand
TGATCCTTTTTGTACCGACACAGGGCTAGACAGAGAGACTCTGTCATTGTGTTGTGAGTTGAACCTTTGGTCAACCTAATGTTGACCTGTACAATGTACTTGTAAATGTGACAGGTACATGTTGCTAGGAGCTGCAATGCAATCACTTTACATGTACTAAAATGGGGCCCAAAATAGAAAAAAGAGGAAGTTCCCTGTACAGTGTACTTAGCTGATGCCCAATACCTAGTGACTCATCTAGAATTGAAAAAAGGGGAAATTCCCAATTTTGAAGCTGTTTTTGGATGAACCTGTCTGAAATCAAAACCTGTCTAAAATCAAAAATTTCCCAGTCCCAAGCATTTGATTTTAGACAGGTTCTACTGTATATGAGATTAAGCCAATTTCTTTATATGTTACATATATAACAAATACCTTTAAAAATATTTTCCATATATAATTTTTTCCCTATGGGTATAGCGGGGACACGCTCGCAGCAAGTTCTATTGGAAATACATTGATCATCCATTTCCTCGCCGGCGCTGTTGGTCAAGTGGGTTACGCGCTTGCCTCTCGATCCTAACTAGTGGGGTTCGCTCCCTGGGCAAGGTCGGTGAGAATTTTGAGGATGTGCAAAATTCTCTAAGTGGCGGCTCATTCGGACGAGAGTTTAAACCGAGGGCGAGGTCGCTTGTAGATTACGGTTGATCTTTGCACGTTAAAGAGCCCTCTTGGGGGGGTGGAAGTCCCCCCTCGTAGGCAAAATTTCCAGTTTGGTGACGCTACCCATAGGGAAAAAATTATATATGGAAGATAAATATGGGTGAGTCCCACTATTGATTAAATCTGATATTATGAATTAGTTATACAAAACGAACGAGGTATACTGATGGCAAACTTAATTGTAATTTTCCTGAGAAAAGGGATATTTTGGGTTTCTAAGAATAATTGCTTAATGTTAGGATATATATGATTTCAGAGTCAAGAATAATGGTGATGACAAACAAGCATGTTGTCAATTTGGGCGCTGCATGCGATGATTAACTTTCCGATGGTTCAACTCAGAACAAACTGTTTCACGTACACAATTATTCAAAGTTTGTATTAAATAAACATTTAATCCAGAAACCTATGAAACAATTGAAGACCCTCAAGATGTGTTATTATGAAGACGCAAATATTCTATAATTCGAAATGAAAACAAGTTATCACCTTTGCCGATAATAAATCTCTGATGGAAACATCACTGTTTTAATGTTTTATCAACTTGCTGTAGCAAACAGCAAACTAACATTCACTATTTGTTTACTTCCATTCGCAATCAATTTACTACCCATGACTTTCAACTTAGCACCACTGACTATATCAGCTTTACTACATGACTAACTTAAATACATTGCCATTGAGTATATTAGTTTACTTCTATTTACTATCGGTTTACTACAGCTGACTTTCAGTTTATTACCATTGACTATCAGTTTACTACTATTAACTAACAGTTCCCTGGCACTTAACATCAGTTTACAACCTCTAAACAGGATTTTACTACCATTGCAAATCAGTCAATGCCAGTTCGACCAGCTTTTTTTCCCTAAAAGGAACCAAGTCAAATTTTAATAAAAATAACATGTTACACATGGTTTAAACACTAAAATACGTTTATTTCATGCCATATTGCATTTTATACTTTAAAATGTATAACACATTAAACTATTTCGCATAAAGACATCAGCTGCTTTACTTCGAAAGTAATCGAATTATTACTGAAGAGAGTCTAAAGGACTATTGATTTGTGAAGAATCCGTCTGCAACCGTATTTTTTTTTCACACATACCGGTATACTTCGAAAGCTTACAAGTGTTTCAAAAACGCAGTCAAATTCTGGTCAGTTATGCAGCCTACAAACAATCATTATGTCAAGCATTGGTTTGCAATAAGTGATTTTCCTGTGTGGAAAAGTCTTAAAACAGCAACAGAGTGAACAGTATTCTTTTATTAATTCCAGGATTTGCAATAAGATATTGAGCTTCAAATCTACGTATCTTAAGCTTCAAACCCCATTAAATTGAAAGCAGAAAAAATGGCCGCAGATTCGTGAAATGGGCATTATGGTCAGATTAGGGTGTTAGGTTTACCTATACACTGAACTAATCAATAGTGGGCATCAAAGGTGGGATTAGATTCTTTGAGAGATGATTGAAGAAAATGATGCATTCAAGAAAGACGTTCAAGCAATACAGCTTAAAGACTGCGTGTACTCAAGCTGTACACCCAATGTAACATTTTCGCAATCTTGATAAAAATCAGATTTTTTCAGTGTTTTTTTTTGATTAAGTTATAACTATGCCATAAACCAAAAATCTTCCAAAAATGTTGTGAAAAAGGCCACATCAGCCAGATTGCTAACTAACGAAATTGTGTACTAATCATGCATTTAAAAAAGTGGAAGATTTTTAATTAATGAGAATATAGAATTCAGTAAGTACTTGAGAAAACGAGGATTTGGAAGAAAGTTTGATCTAGGACAGTTTTTCAATAATTTGTCGGGAACTGTGAGTCAAATTTTTACATCGAGCCGATCGAGGATATAACGGTTGGTAACGTTATATCTGAAAATATATTGCGAGCAATTTCCGGAAAAAGTTATTCCAGGAAAAACAATTTCCTATATTGCTGCACACATGAACGATATGTTCAGAATTTATCCCTACGGTATATGACAGACCTGTTTCGAAGGGAAATTTGGGAAAATTAACTTCACAACACTGCAATCAGATTGCAATCGTATGTCTTTCCTGATAGAGAGTGCATGACTGTAAAACCCATTACCTCAGTTTCTTTCCAGAAATAAGATGCTTAGAATTAATAGTATCATTTTCTATTCAGGAAATATATTTGCGAAGCATATTCTTCACAAAACAAGGGGAAATATCAAGCTGATCAATTTCCTTATGTGTCAAAGTACATTCTTTATCATAAATTCACCAAAGATTTAATTTTAAATAACATTTTGTGAAATTATTTGATTTGATACAACATGCAGTGTGAATTAATCCGCAAAATTTTTTTACAAATGTTCACGAAATAAAGTAATGCAAGCATTTCTTTCAATGACATTTTTCATTGATTTAATAAAATAGAGAGTCTCTAAAAAATACGTTTTACAAGGTTCATCTAAAAATCCTCGGAATTGTGAAGTTTTCAGAATAGCAAACCAAAAGTAATTTTGATGGAACTTTCCAGAGCTTTCGTAAAACGACCAATGCTGCCATCTCGTATTGCACACTTAAATGAAATTGTTTTTATTTCAATTTCAAATCGGATGCCGGAAGCGCACACTTAGCATAAATTTCCGCATTGTAGACACGTGGTTATTCTGCAAATTAATTAAACCATCGACGGCCCTCAACAGGCCCGAACAAACGTCAGTCTAACAAGATTTTAAAACTGTTGACAACGGCGAATAAACTTTGCAAAAACAAATCAATCTAAGTCCATCAATAGAAACTTCACTTTAAATTTCCCTTCACGTCAATAGAGTGCTGCGTTATTTATCTTCTTGCAAGAGTTAGCCTACGTCTTCTATTTATTTATTTTTTGCGTACAGAATAATTTAAAAAAAACCGTTGCACACTAATGTTGATATTTCACTCCAAACCATCTTTTTTTTTTCATTTTTCAAGTGTTACCAAGATAATTTATGATTGCAGTAAGTATACTAGACACTAAATTTACAAATGCATGAATGTTTTCCAGTGTAAAGGACAATTTATGGACACCACTTTTAAATTTAGCCACTTAGGAAACCAATCATTTAAAGCAGAGATGTTATTATAAGTTCTGAAGATAACCATAGTTTCTCTTGGTTATTTTCACTTGTGATGATGAACACTTCTTCACTGCTGTCACCAGCAAATTTTACTTTATAGACACCTTGACTTGTTGGACCATGCATGTAAATTGGAATTAAACATCCTGGACAATACGGTACCATTTGCAGAATAACGAATCACATAATCTTCAGAACAACCTGCAAAATATACTGTACCATAACAACAAACAACATAGCGTTTTACAGTGCAGGAATCGGGACAAAAAGCCTACTTGGAAATGTTCCACAATGTCCTCCAGCAGTCATCCAAGGAGTCTCGCAAGGAGCATGTGGTTTTTTCTATGGTAACCTCGAAACATATACACTGTAGTTCAAGGAAAAGCACTACTTGGATATCCCAGACACAATCATTTCCAGAACATAACTACTTCACTTAACATTCAGGACAAGCAGCAACATATTCTGTATTTCAATGTCATTTGAAAGATGCCATTTGTAGAACATAACTGCATACTAAACCTTCTGGGCAAGCTGCAACAGATACTGTCGATCAATATCATTTGAAAGAGTCATTTTCAGAACATTTCTGCATCACTTAACCGTCTGGACAAGTTGCAAAAGATATTGTACATCAAAATCATTTTAACGATGGCATTTTCAGAACATTTCTGTACCACTTAACAATTTTGGACTAGCTGCAGCAGATTATGTATTTCAATGTCTTTGGACAATGTCATTTGCAAAAAAATAACTGAATCACTAAACCTTCTTGACAAGATGCAACAGATTCTGTATCTCAACACCATTTGGACAATGTCCTTTGCAAAAATTAGCTACATCACTCGACACTCTGGACAAGCTGCAACAGAATACATATATCTTAATTTCAATTCTGTGTTTTGATGTGCATTTGTCGAGTCAAAGAAAAAATCCATCTTTGGCAAGTTTCTCGTTGCATCCACCAGGAGCCTCCACCAGACCATCCAAAGAGCTTAGCAAGGTGCCTGCGGTTTGCCTTTGAAAACCTTGAAATCTTCGATTTCCTTTTTGTTCTTCAGGCATCTTGCAGTGTTTGCAGAGACCGTCTCGCTCGGCGCGATAAAATTGACGTAACAATTTTCCTCGAAGGCCACGGACAACAGCGCCGTTCATCGGAGCTGGCTTTATTATTATTTTAAATTCTCAGCTGATTTATTTCCGCAATTAGGTTTCCTGCGTGACTCGTTTTCATTTGTTCCTCAAAGGCTATATAAACAAACGGCAGTACTGGACGCGTTTTAAACGCATTGGTCATTTCCCAAGAGGACCTCTGCTGCTGGTTAAGCTACCTTCCGAAAAATGCACCTGTTTCTGCTGCAGCATCGTGCTGCACATGGAGTATGGAGGTAATGATTTTTGGAGAAACAGTTTTAGCTCGGCTTTTGAACTAAGTGCGTTTCAACATATTCAAGAGTTATCGAGGTTGTAAAAGAGCTTTTGCTCAGCTCTCCTGAGAGTCGTTAACCCTTTGTTGATCTATGCCTTTCTTGCGATGCGAGTGGGCGCCAGCATATCCTCAAAGTGCGTGGAAAATTGAGATTTCGAGGAGAATTGGTCAGTGGTCAATGGAAAACTCGAGCAACAGTATAAAGTATATGCAATTCAAACAATCTAAATAAAGGGGATTGTAAGAGCTCGTTGATTTGCTTGCGCTCGACAATGGATAGATGAAAGTTAAGTCGCTGCATCGACTTCCTCTAAATTTTAGGTGGTCGTTTTGGTAGATTTGGTCAACCTTTCGATAGAATTGCTAATTGCAGATCAAAACTGTAAAATGAAATGAAATTGGTAGAAAACAAAACGTGAAACTGTGAAATTAAGCAGTGGTGATATTGATAAAGCACTAGTGAAAGCTGCGGAAATATGCAGCACAACTGTCATATACAAGTACATGTAACTGCTACAAAATTCTCAGAAAACTAAAGAAGACGGAGAAGGTAAATTGTCATAAAACAGCGCAGGTGAGACTGTCAGAAGGCAGCGCAGGTAAGACTGTCAGAAGGCAGCGAAGGTAAAGACCGTCAGAAGGCTGCGCAGGTAAAGACTGTCAGAAGGCTGCGCAGAAAACACTGTCAAAAGACTGCTGGTAAACTGTCAAAAGACTGCAAGTATACTATCAGAAGACTACAGGTAAACTATCAAACGACTGCCGGTAAAATGTCAAAAGACTGCAGATAAACTATCAGAAGACTACAGGTAAACTATCAGAAGACTACAGGTAAACTATCAGAAGACTGCATGCTGGTAAACTGTCTGAAAACTGCAGGTAAACTGTTATAAGACAACACAGGTAAACTGCCAGAAGACAGCACAGATATACTGTCCAAATGCAACACAGGTTAAGTGTTAAAAGACTGCAGGTAAACTATTAGAAGACCACAGATAAACTATCAGAAGACCACAGGTAAACTGCCAGAAGACAGCACAGATATATTGCCCGAATGAAACACAGGTAAACTGTCAAAAGAGTTGAAAAGACTGCATATAATCTGCCAGAAGACAGTACAGGTATACTGTCAGAAGGCAACACAAGTAAACTGGCAGAAGGTAACACAGGTAAACTGTCAGAAGACTGAAGGCAAAATGTCAGAAAACAGCAACCAAACTGTCCAAAAACAACATCGAAACTGCAGGTAAACCGAACACGGAACACTGCAAGCTAACTTGCGCCGATCACCTCATTGCAAACTTGCAGTCAATCCTATATGCAAGCAGTTTATCTTCGCAGCTTATGCCCAACATTCGCAACAAGTTCTTTCTGACTAGTAAGCGTCAAATGTATCCGAAAATTAAAATTTCACAATGCACAAGTACATGTTTGTCTATAGGTCTCGCAAACGAGAAGAGCAACAAACTTGTCTTTAGGCAGTCGGGCGAACATATTGCAAAGTTGCAGTTTGGCAGCGATGGATTTCGCAGCCATCATGTACGCGTCCCTTTTTAATCAATTTCGCAGAAAGCGAACGAAAGCAATTTGAAGCCTTATTTTTGGCTGGCAACACGATTACGTCATAGTAGTTGTCTTCTGCAACATCCCTCCTGGCAGCAACGTCAGTTGAAGAGGACCTCTTGCACCGCCAGAGATTATACGAACCTCGATCATCTCCCGCATTTTTTCTCCCCCACAAATTAATTACGAAATTAATGGCGGCATTAATTTGCACATTTCTCGGCAAGGCCTTGCAACGTAAAACTGAGACTGCATGTTTTCTTCGCAGTTTTCGCAGAAATCATTTTTCTCGACGCCGCCATGGTAAATAATGAGCTCGACTTCGAAATGATTAATTTTTTGGAAATGCGATCTGCGAGCTTTGATAAAACTGAGTCTATACTTTTACAAATTTGGCATTTTTATAGTGTTCTGCTAGAACGATCAGCTCGCTGGGATGCATAAATTAACGTGGCCCAATTAAAAACTGGAAAGATTTACCGCCTAGACAACCGGAAATCCTTTTTTTAACCCATAAATATATCTTGCCACCAACTTCGTGGATATGTGGAAATGGCAAATCTTAATTACTGCAACATTTTCTTTTTCTCCAAGGATACAGTATCAGACTTGACATGTAATTACGACAGTAAAGCAGGTTTCTGAAAATATACGAGTCTTGGATTTTTTTTTCGAGTCATTAAAGGAGAAAGAAATCTATTCAAACGCCTCCAATTTTTAAAACTAATTGCTCTCATGAAATTTAAAAATTATTTGTGTGGTATTCACTCGTACATTTATGTAATGTTGAATTTTAAGCGATTGAAATTGCGATGATTAAACCAAAATTGGAAATTCATATTCAACAATGAATCACGCTTTAGATGTATTTTGGTGAGAAGACGACTTTTATGATGAAATCAAATAGAAATCAAGTTTAATGAAGGAATCACTTTTTATTGTTTATGATTTAATCGCAGTTTAGACTCATTATTTTTTTAATAAATCATATTTTAAAACAATCGCCTACATTCAAGTGTAGTTTTATGAATGGCATTCTAAATCCATTTATTCTGAATGAATTAAATTCTAAACCCATTCATTCTGAATGAATCAAATTATATATCCATTCTTTCTAAATGACTTACATTCTAAACCTATTCATTCTGAATAAAACATTCTAATTTCTTCAGTTAGGAATGAATTGCATTTTAAGTGCTTCATTTACAAATAAATTGCATTTTAAGCCCTTAATTTACGAATGAATCACATTTAAAAGCCTTTCTTTACCAATGAATTATATTTTAATGCTTTTTTTTACCAAATAATCACATTTTAAGGCCTTTCTTTACTTATGAATCACATTTTAAAACCTTTCTTTGTTAATGAATCACAATTTCAAAATATTTTCTTAAATGAAGCAATTTTAAAATGTTTACACGTGCACGAATGAATCACATTTCAAGGCTTTTCATTATTAATGTATCCCATCACGTTTTTAAAACTGTTTTTAATTAAAAAACCAAATTTTCAATATGCTTTGCTTAATTCTAGTTTCGTAATGTTTCTTATGCTTTAAGTTCCATTTTCTGAAAGATGCGATTCACTTGAAGCGGTGATTTTTTAATTTGAGGCCATTCGACGCATCGATTTTAATTTTCGCTGACTTATCTAAATATCAGTTAACGTGTGCCAAATCGAATAAATGTGCCTGAACATTATTAAATTAAAAAAAGAAAGAATTAAACCGGCTGCCTAAATGAATTACCATAATATCAACTAAAAGGCATGCATATACAATGTACATCCTCAACCCATTTCCCCTTAAACTTTCTCCATCTTTTGGTATAGTCCAAATAGCCTGCTTATCATAATCTATACGCCAGGCATAGACCTACATTAAAATTTAATTAATATCCTTCCTTGCAGTAAACCTCTGTAATACAGGCTTTTTTATTTTTATAAAGAAGCATTGTTTCCTTATCATTGCTGCTGTTACATGTAGGTCACGGAACACAGCGATGCTCGGATTCGTTTGGTTTGAATTTCTTTTTCAAACCTTTTATTAGTTTTGTGTAAACTATAAAGGAAACAACGCGGCTCATTTTGTATAAAAATCTTTGTCGTTGGCTGGTTATTTAACGACGCCCGATGGCAGAAGCGTTTGTTTAACGGCAGCGCCCTGGAAAAATTGGCCATTTAACATGTTGGAGCATGAGGAAACAACGAGAATGGCAGTGCTTATTTCATTGTAGTTGTTACTGTCAGTGTAAGAATACTGCAGCTACTATAGCTAACAGATATGAAGACAAAACTAACTTGAAAAAATTTAATTTTGAAACAAATTCTCTGTTATGAATATCAACAGCCAGCTCTTAGATTATCTAGGAAGATGGGACCATTTGAAAAACATAAAAGCTTAAAAATAACAAATTTAAATAAAACTTGTGCAGATGAACTGATTGTGTACGGTCATAAAGTAACTTAATTTAGTAAAATTTCTTATTTATTAGGAAATTTAGGAATGCTTACCATCTTCCCGCGCAAACAACGGCATGACACTATAGCCCGGGGATAGCAAAAAATCTCTTTGCACATTTTGTTCCATGCCACTATATACCGGGGATATGCCATTATTTGGCATCATTGTTCATAGGAAAAAAGCGTTTTCCAGTTCAACGCGTTATTTTCGCCCAAAGTTGCAGTACAGACCGGCTAATTCCAAAATTGGTGACTGTTCCTCGAATATTTTCATTGTTTTCATCTAATTTCTGTAAAGCCTTCAGCTTTTCTTCAACTGTATACTGTGCTCCGAATGATAACTGTTTGATACTGTACTGGTAGGGGCGTTATTTGACCGACTGGTACATTCAAAATAATAGGCTGAATAACACATGAATTGTGGGATTGAGGTAACGAGTCGTGTCATGGGTGAAAAGGGAATCCCTGGAAATTTTACCCCTACATATAACGGCATGCACTTATCCCCCGGGTTTAGTGGCATGTTGTTCTCCCTCTTCCTATGGTGCCATGCCGTTGTTTGCGCGGGAAGACGGTACGTCCGAGGTTCGAACGTTGGTCGAATTTCTTAGGTTATTGAAAAATAACGTGGAATTCAACGTGGAAAGTGGAACGAAGCGGCGTTCCATGCACGTCGAATAACGCACGAAGATTTGACTCGATTTCATATTAAAAGAAAATGCGAAGAAATGGGGCCAAAGTGGAAAAAAAAATTCACGTTAGATTTTCTAATATCAATATATTTTTTTATTAAATTTCTTTCATTACAGATATTGGTCATCTTGCGTGGGTGCTCTAGGGATCCATACTCTATCGGTATTTTTTTTTAAATATTACGAAGTAAATTCCAATACTCTCGATGTTTTTATATAAAAAAATATCGAAGGGAAATGACTAGGGACTGAAAATTAAACATTTTTAAAATTACCCACGTGATTAAAAACTTCATTTTTAACTCGTACGTACATTATGTATAAAGCTACATCGAGTGATCTGTATATAATCGGACCAATAACTAAAAGAAAATTTCTCCGACTAATTTTCGACGATGAAATTAAAGATTTGTCACGTGATACGGGCTTGCTTACGAAAGTAAAAATGGTTTCGTATGTAAAGTTAACGAGCGTCAACACTTATAAAATTTGAAATCCATAATTCGCGGATTTGCTTTCGTTGTCCACAGAAAAGGTATTAAAAATCTTTAATTTCATTCCTTATAAAACTATACTGTTATCTTCGAATGAAATACCCATAGGAAATTAAACATCTCAGAGACTATCCTATAAGGTGATGATGCTGTAATGGCAAGTTTCGTCTTTTGGAGCAGAGACTTAATTAAACGCACTACTAGGAAATCTTTCGTAAATTTATGTCAAGACCAGCAAGAATGGTATTTTTTACGATAGAAAACTCAACGAGCGAAACCGTTTTCGATTGAAAATATTTTCCTCGTTATATATTTCACTCATTAATTTTTCCAGAATTTATATGTTTGTTTAGGTTTTAAAAGGAATGTTTAGAAAGCACCGTGGACGAGTTTCATATACGCAAACTATACGAGCGCACAATTTTATATTTCGTCTGCTATCGATCAAGGCTCAGACATTTGTTCGCTCCTTCGTTTATTAAAGAAAAAAACGGCCAACAGGCATAAATAATAAGTGGAAAGTGAAATAAAACGTAGATTGAACGTAGAAATAAACTGTTTGGAAGAGCTATAGGCAATAGGCGGATTCTATAATAGGCCATTTCTATCATTTCAAAATGAAATAAATTTCGTCATTTGGAGTGGAACACCTCGGGAATACTAAAGCATTAATCCATCTGAAAGCTTTCCATTATCAAGAACGATTAAATCCATCGTACAGCGTATATTTATTATTTTACCAAAGCATAGGTGGCATCCACGAATTAATCGAAATTTTGAAATTTCAGAAACGAATTTGAGAAGACGCGAATGCGGATGTTTGCAGGATTTTTTTACGGTCTGCAGCTTTTGATAAACTAAACGCCACGAAGTGGAAAAGAAAATTAACGTAAGATAGAAATTAAGTCCTATTTTACCCGTGATGCATCTCTTTCCACGCAGTTTCAGTCAAGCATACGTAGCTACTTTTGAAAATAATGTATCGATATCCAACGTTCCATTTGCACAAAATGAATACACAGTATAATGCTAGGGATTAGAGAGGACATTATTCCCACTCTCTTTAATAAGATTCCTGAAAAGTTATTAACAACAGATCCGCTGCAAAATCCCATTAGGGTGCCGTCTTGCCATCGAAAATCTCGGGCGCATATACGCTTTTTCCCTATATATAGTCACGGAAGACATCCGAGATGGCGCTGCTGGGAACGCGACATGTTAGCTCATTTATGGAGAAAGGATCTTCTACAAATATTAAATTAGTGGGGGAAAAACCGCTGCTGTATACGCAACAAAAAAGTAAACCCATATTCAGATTAAAAAGACACGCGAAAAAGGAGCAATCCATAATATTCTTCGCGACAGACTTCCGGGAACCCCTGTACCTGAAATCAACGCGAGTCCCGACTTCCGCGCATATTACCGATAGCGTGTTGAACCCCCGGTTTCGCTCGAAAAGAATGCCACTCGAGGAACTGCTTAATTACTAGTCAAACACATTGATTACGATTAAAGGTTGCGAGTGCATGAATGAGAAAAAAGTGCGCGAAAGAACATCGGGCGCTCGAAGTGAGAAACTCCGTTGTTCAGCGCCGCAAAGGCTGACGTTCAGCCCGTTGTTATTGTTGTTGTAACGCGTGACAATGGCCATTGTGTGGAAGACAAAAAAGAGCCTAACTCGCATCGCTTTCCATTGGAAACTCCATCGATTTCCATATTGGAGCTCAATCACTCCGTATTTGACTCGCCGCAACTAAACCAATCGCAAAGCTCAACATGAAGCTGACGATCACTCGTGTTAAAACATTCGGAATATTCGGGAGGAAAAGTGTCATATACGGAAAATTGTTTATAGCCCCATTAGTTTCCATAAGGCCTGAATACGACAGCGCCAACAATTGAAGCCAGCGCCTTCTACGGTGAAATGTTGGGCCTGACAAAAGACAATTTCTGTCTATGTATACTCTGCATTAAGGACCTTATGCAGAGATGCGTAACGATGAAGCGCCATCCACGTGATTTACATTATGCACTCGGTGGCGCGCGTCGTCTGCTAAGCCAACTTTTCCTACGTGATTCGGTCCTGCTGAGTGAACGAAAATGTAGCCGTTTTTCTCGCTTTTAATGGATATTTCCGTGTTAGATTAGATATGATCAACAAACATTGTCCATAACGACTTGTATTTAAATCGGACATTTATTTCGAAATGGGGCGCTTTTACTTTATAATTTTTTAATTAGATTTCAGTAGTTTTGAACTATAGGAGTACAGTAATCCTAAACATTCGATTCAATATTATGGTTTTTATTTTTGAAATGGCGACCTTTTAAAGTATTTCTCAAACATTATGCCTACAGATGTAAGCTACTCGCATGCATGCATGATGCAAAAAACGAAGTTTCCCAAATTGGATTTTCTTCATTATGTTTATTTTCTCGTTTTTACTCGAATATTAAGCGCTGATAAAAATTAAGTGATGGTAATCATGTTCAGTCAGGCATGCTTAATGCACGCTTGAGAACTAAAACAGTCGCCTTTAAAAAAACATTAAGCAAACTGAAGATAAAATCGAATGTTTATGATTATTCGCATAATTCAAAAATACTTACATATATATATATATACGGAAAAATAGAAAATGATAGCGATTTTCGAGAAATATCTATCGACCCGATGAAGTAGCAGACAGCGCACATTGGTTATACAGGAACCGAGCAAGCTAAAACACTACAGTGCGCCATTTCGAAATAAATGTCCAATTTAAACACATAAGACATTAAAGACAATGTTTTTCGATCACATCTTACCTTGTCTAGCACGACAATATCCATTAAAATCGATCAAAACTGCTACATTTTCGTTCACGCGCCGCGCGGCAGGCCCGAAAGTAAAGCTGGCTGAGCAGACGACGCGCACCATGCACCGAGTGCATACATCACATGGTTGGCGCGTCATCACCACGTAATCTGCATAAGGTCCATCATGCAGTTAACGTGATGTTTACAGATTTACTCAAACAGAAGCTTTGAGAATCGAATTTGGGAAGTCGTGAAGTCACGTGTGCAAAACGCGTCGCACTAATTGGTTTGAAAAAGTCACTAAAGGCTTCCATATAGCGAGTTTCGCAAGGCTTCTCCATGGATACCTCTGGTGTACGAAATGCACGCGCTGTTTCTATCGGTTAAATATGCTGATGGAACTTGTCGAGTGCATTTCATTTGGAAAGCATACGGCTTTTCTGTCAACTAAGGTCACATCCGTGAAAGACCATCTTGACAAGGGGTTGTAATTTTACTTAATCAATAATTACTGCTCACGTCCGAGTTTTTCTGTTTGATGATGATGAGTTAGTGAACCCATGTTTTACACACATACAGTGATCCAAGTGCACCAAACAGCAGCCAATTGTACCGATTAAATGGAATATTCGAAATTATATCATGTTATTTTCTTTTTTTTCCGTTCCCGATTAACTGATGAACCTCATATTAAATGGCCATATCAACCGTTAGGGAGCGTACATAAATTACGTAACCACTTTTTTCGATTTTTGACCCCTCTCCCCCCCCCCCTTTGTAACCAAATGAAACCATCAGCCCAATGTAAATTGGGTTACACATGATTG
>JAQGBX010005189.1:0-14078 GCA_034698745.1 Megaphyllum sjaelandicum | reverse complement strand
TAGGACATCTCTCATTTTTTTCCGATTTTCTTTCTGCAGAGGGAAGATGCTACTTGGCTATTCAGACAGCGAGCTGTCCAACAAAGGGGGTTACGATCTAGTCCATTTCGACGATTTGGCGTACGTCGCCAACGCTCATCAAGAACGTAAGTTTGAGAAAAAGTTGGAACTAAAACCAACTTCTTTTCGATACAAGCAATGAAGGCTCTTCGAATTCGTCCATTAGTTCGAACGTCCATAAATGACGACAACGCCATACGCCACACGTTTATTCTTGTCCATGTTCAATTTTTGCTTCAAGTGTTGAAGACGGGCGCTTCCGGCATGATCGCCTACCGGGTAATCACCAAGGACAGCCAGTGGCAGTGGCTGCAAACCAGCTCCAGGCTCGTCTACAAGTGCAGCAAACCGGACTTCATCATTTGCACTCATAGGCCCTTGATGTGAGCCCAACTTTTCTTGACATTTGCTATACGGCCCATGCATCCCTGCACAATGTTCTAATTCGTGATTTCTATCCCATAGGGAGGAGGAAGGTCGCGACCTTCTGGGCAAGCGGACGATGGACTTCAAGGTGAGCTACCTGGACGCCACGCTCAGCTCCAGTTCGTACGCCGCCGACAGCAGCGTCGACGGCTACGCGACGTCGGTGGGCTCGGCGTCGCCCCGCACCTCCTCGCACAAGGGCCGCCGCTACAAGAACCAGCTGCGGGACATCCTGACCACCTGCCGCAAGCGCAAGGGGGCGCTGGCCGGCGGTTGCGGCGAGTACGTGGACGAGTCGGCCGGCTACGGCGCCGCCGTCTACGCCCCCTACAACCCGGCCGAGAACGGATTGGGCCCCTACGTGCAGTCCAACCTGCAGAACCTCTACCCCTCGCTGGACAACTCTAGGTTCTTCTCGGCCGAAGACTACCTGCAATACCGCCACCTGGCGAACTACTACAGCGCCACCGAGTACGCGCCGCCCGCCCCGGCCTCCTACCCCATGACCAACGGCTTCCTGGACGTGTCCGGTCGCTGCCTGGCGCCCCCGCCCTACGACGGCAAGGAGGAGAAGCTCTACGCTTGCCAGCTGGACAAGTACGGCGCCACCAACGGCGGCGCTCCCGACGCCAGGCTCTACAAGCAGGCCTGCTACGGCGGCGCCGCCACCGTCGATCCCAACCGGGGCTGCATCGTGAGCGCCGTCAACAACAACCACCACCACCACGTCAAGATGCAGCAGCAGCACCACCACCACCACCACGAGCAGGAGTCGCCGCCGCCGCCTCCAGGGGGTGTCCTCAAGAGTCAAGTGGCGCTGCAGCAGCAGCACCTGCACGACGGCGTCCCCAAGCCCTACTCGAACGACACGCGACAGACTGTGCTCATGTGGGGCAGCACCGGCGTGTCTTGCCGGTCGGTGCCCAGCTCGGCGTCGTCGTCCACGTCCACGTCGCCGCAGTTGTCGTACGGGGGCGACAAGCGTTACGAAGCCGGGGCGCCGCCGCACATGAAGCACGGTGGCGCCGCTGCCGCCAGCGAACTGAACCTGTCGTGCAAGTGGGCGTCGCCGTCGTCGTCGTCGTCGCCGCCCAAGTCGGCGACGCCGCACTCTTCTAGTCCGCACATCATCGCCGCCAGGGTGCTGACGCCAGCCGGCTACGGTGGCTCGCCGTATGGAGCCGACGTGGCGAACGAGGTACGGTGACCGCCTGGACATGCATCCCCTAAGCTTGTTTTCAATTTTGAGTTTGTATGCCGGTTGCCCCGGAAGTTATAGATAGGAACGTGAAGTTTCCATGATAGACGAAACCTGGGATGAACTGCAAAAATAGACTCGAGATAGAGCTTGTAAATTGAGCTCTTCTGCCAATTAAGATAACCCACTAACCTTTCTCTATACATGTATATCTTTCTTTGGACACGTAGAGGTGACATGTAGAGGTGACATCTTCTTTTCGTAAGCTCTTCCTTCTGTCACCGGTCAGCTTTCCTCTGACTTTCTTGGCACAATTTCTTGGAAAAATATGTCATCCTCTGTTTCTCAAACTTCTCCCTCTATCAAAGTGCCGCTTTCCTGGCTGTCTCTATTTCGACCCTCGAGACACTGTTTAGAGTACTGTGCTTGAGATATGGAGTGCTTATAGGAAAAAGTGACATCCGATTTCCCAAACTTTTCCTTCAGTCACCACCGCATTTTCTTCTCAATTTTCTCTCTTTTAACTCGATGCTTGGAGGAAGAACTTATAGTAAAAGACAGATGCGATGACATGATGCAAAACATGATGCAATTTAAAATTAAGGCGTCGGTAATTTAAAATACGAACTCCTCATTCTTTATCTAGAAGCTAGATAAAAGATTATTTATTTTCGAAATTCGTAAATTCTGTTCCTAAAACTATCTTTTCCGTAATTCCCAAAGAGAAAAGAACACTCGGACACCCTCTTTAAGAGCACGTTGCTTTCAATAAGAACTCGTATTACTTCCTAATATCTTCTTATTCAGCAATGTTTGTCCGAAATACGAACTCCTCATTCTTCATCTAGAAATTAGATAAAGCATATATGCACTAGATTCTATAAGATACTGCAGTATAGTATTTTTTTTAAAATTTACATGTAAATTTGCTTTCTTACCGTTTCCTTTTACGTTGTTCACTCTTGGTGCAGTCCAGGAACCCAGGTCAATTACTACTTTTATGAACTACCACGACCTTTAAAAATTATATAGATTATCTTTCCCGAGGAAGTCGAAGTTTACTTCAGCATGTTCGAAGTGTAGTGCACTTGGGCTTAGGCAAGGAGAGAGGGGTCAAACCCCTTCCCCCCATCCATCTCTTCATTGAAGGTTGAGACCCTCTCCTCATTGAAAATCTGCACATACGCCTCCGGAAGTGCAACATTTGCTTCAGAAAACCAACCGTTGGGAATGGTACTGCAGTTACATATATAATGAAACTGTAACTTCATAACTTTTTAATTTTTTATTTTAAGGAAATTTCAGTCTTATGACAGTTTGCTTTTCCGCTGAGTCTAAACAAACGTGTTTTCTCCTACGCCTTGTCGTCTCAACGCAATAAAAACGTACTTTGATCGCTAATTAAGTATTGTTTTTTTTTTTCTATTTCGTGGATTTGTAGTTGCAGCAACAACAACAACAACAGCAGCACCGAGGAGCGATTATCGGCGATAATAAGCACGATGTAAGCCCTTTACTGTCCATATCCGAAGTGACCAATGCACTACTCAGCCATGATTAACTATAAGATTCATCTCTTTAGATTTATTCATTTTATTTAATTCAAATCAGGTCAGAACGACTAGTGTTCGACGAAGAATAGTAGCCGAAACTTAACCGATACTCGTCGGTAATGGGGCGATTTCGATCCGTTTTTTTTAATTTTTAAAAACCATGCTGTATTTTTTTCCCCGAGCTCCGCAACTTTAGGGGCACTCTGTAAATCGGTTTTGGTTGACCTTGTGGCCGCTTCGAGCGCGCGTGGCGCCACCGTCGCGTTCCATATTTTTGGGAATCTAAAAAAGGCGCGCGCGCTTTCAATTCGTGTAATTTTTCGCCTAAAATGTTTGTATTTATTCGGAAAGCTGTGAAATGAACTGAGTTTTTGTCGAAGATTGATTTTCGCGGTAAGTGATTCACTTGGACGAGCAATATTTGTCTTCGTTTCCAGAGTACTAGCCGTTTTCTCATGTTATTATTTCCAGGATGTCAGCTGTTGACCAAAACTTGTGATATATTTCCTACGTAATATTGCGCTCGAAGTTAATTACAGTGCCGTGCAATGTTTTTCTCCCCCCTCTCAATCCTATCTCGGTTTCTGCTTACAAGCTGTGCTTCTCAAATTGTTAGCCTTTTATTTCATTTTCCATGGGTAGGATAATGGAGCCCCCGCTACCCCCATATGTTTTTCTGTAGGACATTTTCAGGGTGTGTCTAGGCTTGCTTGCCATGGCGCGAGTAGATATTGTCAGTTTCAAAACCAAAAGAATAAAATCTGGTGGTTCAACACGAAAAAAGCTTCGGATAACATGCCAAAAACATTAATAATTCAGTAAAGCTGCACGTTTTGAGTGTGAATTAATGTAATAAAATTGCAACGTTCAGTACTTCAGCAATGAAATAAAACTAGTTATGCCAAACGAATGCAAAACTACAATTACAGTATATTTATCAAATTCCTCAAGGCTGTGGCCCCGCCAAAGTACATCAATGCTGTAAAAATCTGTATTTAATGGCAGTTAATTTTTTGGTATCTAAACCAATAGTATTAAATGTGTTTTTTTTTTCTTAATTTAGATTTTGGAAGTGAGCCTAGACACTAATTTATGTAATTTACTTGCAAATCATGTTTATCTTTGGGAAGACTATACCACATTTTCCAAACTGATGCAGGTTTATCTATCTATGGTATAAAAGTGAGAAAGATCCTAGCTTAGTTCGCTTTTAAGACGGGGATCCTCTCTATTTAAATTTAAACTTGAATTTCTTAATTAAGAGGGGGCTAAACCTATTATTTTAGAAATTTCGAAGGCAACTACTGAAATAAATAATTCTGCTATTTTTTCCCAATGTAGATTTGCCATCTACTTTACCTTTCAGGTGTTAATTTTTTTTTAAAATAAGTAAACGTAATCGGTTTTTTAAAAAAATTAAATAAACGAGAAAATTGAGATTTTTGGCTCTCAAAGGAAAAGTTACCCCAGCATTCGGGGTAACAAGTAATTTATTAATAAATACATGAAATTTATTTAATGGGGTATTTGCTAGTTGTTATCATTGCAGGTATACAGTTTAGCCCCATCTTAAATGTTTGATAAAGTTAATTCGAAAATATAGATGAGCCCTAGCTGTATTTTGAATTCTTGTAGACGTCAAAATTTGCAATTTGTTTTTACCAAACAGCTCAACATTTAAGCTAGATTTCAATATGGACCTCATGAAGATTCCCTTTTAGCTTTCGCAACCCATTAATTTTTTAGACTTGGACATGTCTTTCAAAACAAAAATGCATGCAGCCTCAAGCTGAGGAGTAAAAGATGAACCAATTCATAGTCATAATCAAATAAAAAGATAAATAACACAAACCACAATTTTAAGGCATCACATTTTAATTTTCACTTCATTTCTTTAATGTTTAATGAGCAGTAATGACTAGGTCAGGCCCGACTCACTAGACGACAACATCATTTAAACTGAACATAGTTCCTTCTTAGTTTCAAGCAACAGTTGAACATTGCGCGTCATTGAAATGTTCTTAATTTTCACGCTAATTATCGCTACATGCCCAGACGAGAGATGCAATGTCCTGCGTATTTATTGAATTTTCATCCCGGCAATCCGCTCTCGCGAGGATTGTCGAGTTTCCTGTAAAATGTAACGATTAATTATTCCTCTCGGAAGGTGTACAATTTCTAATTAAATTAAAATAAAAACACCTTGTAAAATATCAGCGAATGTTGGTCTATTCTCTCGTTATTCATTATTACTCTGGTTTTCTGTTTGGCAGTCTAGAATTCGAACCTGAGCAGCCCCGAGACACTGGATAACGTATATGTAAGTAAGAAAGGGCTTGGCAATGGTCGAATGTCTTGCTATAATTGCGATCACTCGGTCACTTTCCACAATATTGTAGAAACATTGCATTTTTTCTGATGACTGACAGTACATTTTTGCAAGAAAAAGGAAATTTAAACAAAAATTTCAGGGTTTCAAGATAATTTTAATTCCAAAACTTAGTTTTAAAGCAATTTTTGAATTTAGCTTTCCTGTCAGTGTTGAATCTGAGCTCATGTTGGATTAACATTTCGAAAAATGGGCATATGCAGTTATGTAAAACTCGATGAATTGTTTTAATTCATCTTTTTATCATGATGTGGGACCATTAATGCTGCCTTTTCTCTAATAATAAAAAATTCTATTGTTTTTGGTTTACTTTAAAACTTAACATCAGATAAATGGTAGGGGGGGGGGGGATTTTTTGAATTTTTTTCTAATTGAGCCTTAATTTGAAAGTGGTGCTGAAACCTGTGATGTTAAAATCGAAAATTGAGCCAGTAAAATAAATAATAATAGAAATGTTTCTTTCTCCTCAAAGTAGAACTTATTCGCCCACTTTTGATAGATAGAGAAAATCCAAGAATTATTCGTAGGTTTTCTTACTCATGGATCTCGTCGGCATTTGTTAGTAACCACCATTGCTAATAAAATAGTTAAAAAATATGTATAATTTGATCCCAAAGACATTTTACGAGTTGGCATTTGGCCCCCTCCTCTGGTCGAATCCTTGCACGACATTGACGAAGCGACGGTTGTACTGGATGCGACGCTTGGCTCGTCCAGTCTTCTTCTTTTTCTTCTCCTGTTTGTCCACTTGTGGTGTCTGACCCTTCACCTTGCCAGCATGGTTCAAGTTACCGTGAACTTTGCCTGCGTGGCATAATTGGAACCGGTAAGCTTGAAATCACGACTAAAGAACAAATTTCGTTAGTAATCAAATTATTACTGACCTCCCCTGACATGGACGTTCACTTCAATCAGTCTACCCTCTACGGCTGAGCACACCAAGGCAGCATCATCGAAAAGGGGTTTGCCACAAGTATATAGGAGTTGTTCCTCGGCAACAATATGCTCCTTTCCAGCAATAAATTCCTGCAAATTCACATAACAAAATTAATATTATTGTCTATAAAGTGACAAGTGACAATTTATGTTAAATATCTGAAGGATAGTTTGTAAAAAAAACAAACGGAATTTTATGTAAAATTTGGACAAGCAACCGGTTTCAAAATTCGGAGGAAAGGTTTATAGTAATTTATACCTGTTCTGAACCCATTAATTGATACATTTACTTTTGTAAAACGAAAATTTCCGATTCACCAATATACACTGTATGGGATTTTATTTTAAGATACATCACTTTCCTAAAATATAGTAAAACTACGCAATATAATGTGTCTCGTATACTTACTTTTAAATCTGCTACTGTGTGCGTCTCAGTCGCCTCAAAGAGGTGGTTCTCATGGAAACGGATAACGAGTTGCATCGCTTGGTTTTGGAACAGTAACTGAAATTATTTACCAATTCGAACAAAATACAGAAATGTTAGTCGGAGTCCCTACAACGAACTGATATCTTTCTCTTTCTAGATGAAATCGCCACGACATCTCGTTTTAAATACTACACAAAATCAATACCATACAATTACGAATACGTGTTGCAACACTGTGGTTGCACCACCGGTGGAAATACCTTGATTTAATGCGGGGCTATAGGAACTAGATGAACTGACTGATATCGATATAATAACCGAGCAAATAATAATAGGTAATGCATATTTCTCTCTCGTAGTCTATTGCCACAGTCAATTTTTATAGATTTAAAAATAATCTCGGGATGAAACTATAGGTGCTACGCTTTTAAAATTCCCGCGTATTCCCACTCGCACCATTTCTCGACGTTCCGTCATTTACAAAAGCGCCGTAGCATAAAATTTTCCTAAAATTAAAAAAATGCGCGCTAATAAGATAAAGATATTACGTTCGGAGTCCAAGGTCGAGCAAACTTCACTGCAAAGAGATCAGACCGCATTCTAGAGTCTAGACCCTAACAAAAGGACCTGCTTAGGGGTTGATTAGGATCTTGAGGGACGTGAGTTTGGGTTTGATCAGCCAAGAGTGAGTCTAGTTTTCGTTGCCTCGTTGAATCCCTTCAGTTAACTTGTTTTTTATTGTGGTTGATTCTAGAGTTTAGTGTCCATTTCAGAAAGTGGATATAGTATAGTTGCTTTTCACTGATCGCAATTTCTATTAAGATATGGCGGAATTACGAGCGTGGAAAGACGAATTCCAGTCTTCTAAAGGCTCTTCGTGCAATCCACAATTCGATGTCCGGTGCACCACGAAGCTTTGTGCCCGAATGCAACGCCCCGATGAAACCATGCGTGCCTATCTGGATGAAATGGACACCTTGTGCCACGAGGTGGATAGCAACATGACGGAAACGACGAGAATGGCGTTTGTCATCAAGGGATTGCAGTCCAGTTTTCAGAAATTGGTCCTGGCTAATAATCCTTCGTCGTTATCAGCCTTGCGAGATCGACTGCTATGTTTGGAATACGACTTCGCTATCCGCGAGGCAGAGGAGTCGGGAAAGTTGAAAATGGTACCCAACCCTGCGCTGGATAAATGTCCACCATCCACCTCCCGTAAGTCGACCCCGACCGCTTCCCCCTCAGCATCTGTGACTTCAGCGGGGGATGTCCTACCGCCCGATTGGCCACCTTTGTCTAGCTTCCAGTGTTTCGGCTGTGGCAAGTTCGGACACATTCGTCAAACTTGTCCCCGTCGAAGGAATCGCCGTAGATCCCCTTCTGCGCCCTCGACTTCCTCACCTCCCGGCACACCCAAATCAAAGCCCAAATCTTCGGGCCCCACGATAGTGCTAGGTAGTTTCCATAAAGGATTGCTGAACGTCAGCTTGATCATTGGCGGCTATCCGTGTGTGGCCACTGCTGTTTCAGGTGTGTCTGTAATAACTTCATCAGTTTTTTCCTATCTGAAAAAAAAATCATCTTTGAAGAACGAGGGACCGAAGCGCCAGACGTTGGGCTGCAGCTTTGGTAGCAGAGTACGCAGCCTAGGTCTGGTAAATCTTCCAATTTCTGTGTTTGGCCGCACGTTTCGGCAGAACTTCCGAGTGGTTGATGTGCCGGAGCCGCTGGTTTCGCTGGGCTATGATTTTCTAGACGGCCACTTTGCTCATACCTCAAAAGGGTTGATCGTTTATTTTGCGGGAGACCTCTCGCTGACTCTCCCTCGTGAAGATGCCCAGAAGTACCCTCGTAACTGCTCGGAGATAGTCTATGCCACGTTGTCGCTACATTTTCTTAACCAGGACGATTAGACTGCGTCACTGTCTAGCGAATGTTTCAGTCACCTGGTGATTCAAAACTGTGGCCTTTGGCGTTAGTGTGGGTGACGGAGAAATTCCGACGTTATCCTGTGCACGAAAGGAGGAACCTTTCGAGGTTCATTGTGAGGAGGAACCATGCTGAGGCACGAGAGGGTCAGGAAAAGCTAACTCCCGTTTCATGGGGCCTCGTCAAGCTGACCATATTTACCCTTTCATGCGAGAACCCACCGGCATCAGTCGAACTTGTCCTGCCGTTTTTTAAACTTATTTGGCCGCTTTTCATTTTGTTTGCGAGCACATTGACGGTTTAATAATCTTGCTTTCATCCACTTCGGAAGACATTGTGTTCCTCGTGTTCCAGCTTGCATTTTGCTAAGACTTTTCAAACACTGGATCATAAACATTCAAGTAGATTTCAAGCCCACTGCCAAGGGACACAAAAGTTTTGGGACTATAGCATGTTCAACATTAGCCGGGCTTCGTCTGGTCATTAGTGGCATACTTGGTGCGTTTAGAATTTTCTTTGTTTCTGAAGTGTTTAGTTAATTTTCTTTTGAAGCTGTTTGCCATTTTGTCATCTATTACTTTGCCCAGAATGGCTTTTTGTTCTGTTTAGTTGTTTTGCTCAGTTGAGTTAAATTAAATGTTGTGATGGCTCTTGATCACCGGAGTTTTCTCTTTTCGGGATTTAAGCACTTCGCTGGCCTACTTGCAATAAAACTGTATTTTAAGTTTATTAATCGTATTTTTTTGTAAAGTATCTGTTATTAATAGTTTTGCAGAGCCCGGTAAATAATTCTATAATCAAAAAACATTCCCTACAGTCTTCTCAAAGGATAATTCATTATAATGTAGGACCACTTTTTAAATAATTTGCTCTTATATTCCCTACAACTTTAGATTTCCTATAGTGAACTATCATGCACACAGATTGTCCAGAAGTAGGCCTACTTTCTAATTAAAGATAAAAGCTGAGAGAGATCACCGTAACGGCAGGCTGCGCTGCTGCCATGTGACGTTCCCGACAAATATAGGCCTGTTTTTATGCGTGTCTGTTTATATATGGGAAATGCATTTCACGTTTGGAATACATAAACCAGGGTTCCCCAGACCTGGAAAACCTGGAAAAGTCAGGGAACTTGAAAATGACCTTTCAAAGTCAGGGAAGAATAGTTTATTTTGAAAAAGTCAGGGAAATTCAATGCAGTCATGGCTATCCAAAATTAATACTTCTTCAATCCTAGCTCTGGGCTCATTTACCAACTAGAAATTTGGAAAATTTACCACGTTTTTCAATTTTTCACGTTTTCTTTGTACAAAATTGCCTACTTTTTCCGAGCACAATTTTTTAACATTTTCCGAGTACAAATTTTTCCGATTTAAAAAAATGTTCATGCAATTTCTTTTAAATTTTTTAACAAAAATAACGTTAGTAAATTTAAAAAAATATATTTTCCAGTTTCACTTTTAAAAAATGTCAATTTTTCACGTTGTCGTTGTTCAGGGAAATTTTAAAACCTGGAAAAGTCAGGGAAGTTGAAAATAAAATTTCTGGGGGAACCCTGTAAACACTGGCCTATCTATGTCGGGAACGTCACATAGCAGAAACGCAGCGCAGCCACCACGGTGATCTATCTCAACCTTTAATATTTTACCTTTTATTTTTCGTTGCTTTAAAATTTTCAAAATGTAAAGTTACAAAAAAACTAAATTAAAAAAAAGTGGATTGTTTGTATTTCTGAATACACGATATTGTTAGACCAATTTTATGGTCTTATAGGAAATTATACATATATATTTTTATTTTTAAATTTCATGTCCTCATTGTCATTTTTAGAAGAAAAATACAGTATGTATCGTTTTGGAAATAACTAACCCTGTTTTCATTTGGTAAAATTGTATAGCTTGTGCAAAGATCTTGTTTTTGTAAAAAAAAAAATTGGTATTCGTGTTTTGAAAAATCAAAAGTTTCCTTTTTATTTTATTTTTTTAGACAAATTTGTAGTTTTTGGAAAAGAGTATTTTCATAAGAAAAGAAAGTTTCGTATTTTGAAAAACTCGACATTTTTAAGCCAAGTTTATCGTCTACCAATGTATAACATACAAACAATTTGTACGCAACGACTCAAACAAGCTGATCATTAAAGATTTGGGATATTTTTATAAAAGAATAAAATGAACATTATTTAATCAACATATCTTAAATACGAATACATGTTAGGTGATAGTGATATTTATTCTGGCAATAAAGGAATAATAATTACATTAAAACTTGCTTTACAGATTGGTTTATAACCCATTTCTAAAACTATTTCTAAAAAGAGCTGAAATGTACTAGATACAGTATTTCACTATCATGCCCAATCGAAAACCAAATTCATTTAAATTAATCTGCACTGCGAAAATGTATTTCGCTTAAAAAAAATCGAATTTTTAATTTACAAAATAAAATGCAACGCGAAACATCGAGCTAGGTTAATCCTAATCGAGGATTACGTCATCTCGAGCAAGTGTTGAATGCAGCCGGTAAGCGGCGCTAGTTGACCTCCCGCGCTGGGTGGAGTCGCTCTCGCCAGGTGGCGCCGTTTTCATTTCCATGGAAGCCAGTCAGCTGGAGACTCCAGATAAAAACTACTCCTGGCCTAAAAAGGGGAACGAGCAGCTAATTTCACGATTCAGTCAGTGATGGATTCGGACGTCGAAGCGACGAGTCGCCAATTCAAAAAGTGCTCCGATTTCAACGTTATTTGCCAGCGCTGCTCGTGAAAATGTAAGCCAGTTTCGAACATTTCGAACCCAAAAATTCGAATGCTGCGTTCCACTTTCACGTCTATGTTGAACGAGCATTTCGTCGAGTACTGCATAATTGATATCGTGCTTAATTCATCCGTACAAAATTTGATGGTTCTCCATCGAGAAAGCTTTGAAAACGTTTCAACGAATCCAGCGAGTTGCGAAGAAGACAGGTAGGAGCAGTTGAAGATCGAGCTATTCCAACCGAGTGCACACCTGGCCAAGGTGACTCAAAGGGTTAAAACATCTCATCTTCGTCCAAGCAGCTATACTTCGGTTGCGTCGGTCGTTCGTCGATTCGTGGGCGATGAGGAGTTTATGCCACTCGGAGTGCACGGACTAAACCGAGATTAAGAGGAGTTAACGCCTGGTTAGCTCACCCGGCGACATCATGTCGTCGCTCATCAAGGCGTTGAGGAGGTCCAGTTCGACCAGCCTGAAGCACAAGAGTGAGTCATGCAATTTATAGCGTCCATGCTTATTAAGGTTGAAGCTTCTATAGTGGTCATGCTTTAACAATGATCGAGCTCGTAGTTTCAATTGCTTCTTGTAAGAATTGCACTCCACTTTTTACTGCATGTTGCGCTCGGGTGATGGTTTTCGCATTTGCGTATGCAACCTGCAGTAACGATGCATTCTGTAGAAAATGATAACAATGATGCACACTACATACTAGTTTATTTACTATTTGATGATCAACAGGTATTTTACTTATTACAAATTCCACGCACACTATGAAGCAGCGTAAAAAGTCATTGATGACCCCTATAGGAGAATTTGATCGACAAATGCTAATGATTGCTATGCGTGTTGTCGTAATTAACATCTCTTCAGATAATGTAGTGTCAATGCAGACTGTGGTATATAGGAGCACTTAAGTAAGCATCCAATCGATGTCACACTATACTGTATAGAATGATAGAATTGATGCGTGCACTTTTAAAATAGTATCAATCGATTCACACTAGGCAATTGCTGGTAAACTGATTGTTGGCAAAACTTATCAGAATAATAATGCACACTATCAATGCCACGTACATATGCTGGGGCGTTAAAAATCCACGAACTAACATACTTGTAAAAAGGTGTGTAATTGCTGATACAATTGGAGAGATTTATTCCTGCCCATCCATTCCTACGTTTCCATGGGTTCCAGTTTTGTTAGACACGATAATTTAGCATTACACGTATCGTGTGTTAAGTGGCCACGGTACTTACTAAGATGACATGCAGTAATGTCACTAATATCTAGTTGAGAATGGTATTGATGCCATGCTATGCATTATATCGGTTATAGTATCGTTGCCTAATACTATGCCGCATGTACGTGGCTGTTAGTGTCGATACTGAGCATCAGGAGCTGTCTATCGATGTATACATGTACGTAACAGTGCTTTTATTGTTTAAAGTTCTTGGGGGGTCAACCGGGGTCGGCTGCCTGCTGCGTAGGTTCAGCTATTCCTGTTAAAAATGAAATATTTATTACGGACGCTGGCCTTCAATGCCCACGATTGTCTGGATTTTTTACTCGAAAAAATGTGGTTAAACAAGGTTCTCATCACGTAACAAGGTTCTCATCACGTATTAAATCGACAATTAATATTAATCGGAGAATATGATGCAATCCAGCGTAATTCTTATCGCGATGCAACTTCTGCTGAAAAGAGAATCATGGACGAGTGCGATGGCCTGCAAGTGCCAAAAGGGGTGAAGGGGGAAAGGATTGAAGATGATGCAATGGTCAGTAATATTGGACAGATGGAGGGAGAGCAGTGAGCCTTGGGGCTTCTAACGTTGCATGGACGAGGCAATTAACCCCGTCTCGTGCACTTGACCCCCCTGACCTCTCCGTATTTCATTAGAATAATGCTTTGACGTGTTGTATTACAGTGTATCGTATACCGTGCACTGTCAGGAAATGCAGTAAAAGCGTGCGTTGGTGGTGTCAAAAAAGGACTTTTGTGCATTGGGTTTAAATCTGAGCGCGTGAAAAGGACTCGTATAATTTATTACTTTTTGATTAGAAATAAGATGACAGCCACAATTTAAGGTGACAAAGACCGCGTTTCGTTTTTCCTCGTTTTAATTGGGTTATCGCGCCTATATATTTTCAATAAGTTCTTGACTCGGAGCCTTATCTACTTTCATAATGAATTTTCTCGTTTGCTTAAGCTATTGTGCTCCCATAAAATAGAGATAACTTATTAAATCGTTATGCGGATGTTTTCATAGCGATAAGAATGCATCGTAAATTTACTCTTGGCGTATAACGAGGCAAGCCGTGCATTTTAAGGAGCAAAGTCTTGAACAGCTATTTTGATATTAAACTTGTAATTTTTAAAAGAGGGAAAAGATTTTCGTGAATATTTTT
>JAQGBX010005188.1:0-14080 GCA_034698745.1 Megaphyllum sjaelandicum | reverse complement strand
GTCAGCAAAATTGTTCAAACCACTTACAGGCAGGCAAAACTGCTGGCCTCAATCTACAGATTTGAGTACCCCTAATAGGTGGTGCTGGAATTTTGAAACGGGTCTTCTGTGTTGGAACACTTTGCAAGTTTAAAAGGGCTATGGGTACATTCACGTTGAAGCTTATTCCAGTAGCGTGCCACAAAGCGACACTGGTTGGAAAGCGACTGGAATAAGCTTCAACGTGAATGTACCCTATCACTAAAGTTAGCTCTAACAGAATAGATGTTAGCGACTTTATCAACAACTTCGGTGTCAGCGTATACACTCAGCATCTTTCCCCAAGTTAATGGCATCGTTTGTCAAAACAAGCGTTCCTCCGCATCATTATCGCCTTGCCTATGACAAAGTTAACAAATTACTGTACTTAATATTTACCTCTGACGTAAAGCGGGGCGCTGTAGGAGTAGACCGTGCCTTTACTATTTTCCGCCATGCATTCGTACCGCCCAGCATCTTCTTCCCGGCTATCCGTGATTTGCAAGGATCCTGCTGTTCCAGAAAAAAGAGAGAGAAAAAAAAAGTATAAGAAAATACGAAAACGTGGTATATTTTATTGCAACATTAAATTTTCATTTCAATATTTTCATTTCTATCCGCATAACCCCCACACGGATCACATATAGACCTACGTGTCTCAACGTTACATCCTTATTCCTTAGTTTCCATCAAAGTAAATCCCCACCAGTTTGATCCGCTCGTGTCCATCCTGCGCAATATAACTTATTTAATGTTTGCTTTGCCTCTTTTTTTCACCGTCTCGCACATTGCTGCATCTTACATGGCCGTTAAGCTACACAGTCACCCTTTACTATTTCGAAGCAAGGTTTCTCATCAAACAGCTAGCTCGCATTTATTTTTTCTACAAAAAAATACACAACCCATGATATATACCGTTTCCCTACTTTATTTTTCCGAGTCACAAATACAGTTCATCCTCCGCCCATTCTCCCCTCCATAAAGCTCACCTATCTCTTCCGTCGTTTCGTTTTTATGATGTTTTTTTTTTTTTGCTTTTATTTTAATATTTTTCGGACCCTGAGGTTTCTGCAGCCGCAAAATGGCGTTTGTGACCAAACGTCAAACAGCATGGAGCACCTCATTTAAATGAAATAGAGCAATCTACGAGGCAAAAATGCGCAGCCCCGTGTTTTTAATATTGATCTTGGCATGTGCAGCCCATGAATATTTCAACATGTTGGCAATCCACAAATTGCTATTGGAGCTAGCCTATAATACAAAGCAGACTTGGGTTGCGCGCCTTATAGCGCTTTTACCCGTGCGTTTCCCCCCTTTCTACGTTAACCATTTATCAAACAAAAAGCTCTACGAAAGCAGGAAAAAAATACGCAATTTCAGCCCCTGCATGAATTTTGTTGTTTTGCGAGAAAAAATGGTCGCATTCCCTGCCCTAGGTATGGCTTCCTAGCACGATCAATGACCGGGAGTGGTCGAAGGCCACTGGATTTGCAGTCTGCTTCGCACTCGGCCATTTTGGAATAGCGACGCCATTTCGGCAACAAGTCGATTCAATATTGTAATGGACGGAGCAGATCTCAATGCTCGCAAATTAAACGTTAAAACTAATTTCCTAATTTCCATTAGGGGATGAGCTATGCAGGAGATAGCTTTTTAATAATTTAGTTCATTTAGCGCTGCGGCTAAGCCACGGTTAAGCCGAAAGGTTCGGCGCATTCGTGGTAAAAAACGGCTACGCTCTATGCAAGAAATCGTTTCGGCGAAACAGTAATAAATATAAACTCTGTAAATTACCAGAATTTTCAAATTGAAAATATTTCAGACCTTTAGAAATAAATTAAAAATTTAGCATTGTGAATCACGCTAGTTTTACAATGATAAAAAATGCAGCAGGTATACAGTACATAACGAATGGGGGGGATGGGGGGGGGGGAATGAAGCTATACATTTGGATTAGTTTGCATATTTGTCGCCGATGCAAAGATGGCGTTGCGGGCGTGTAGTCAGATAAGGATTTGGTAACAATGCTATTTTATGGTTAAAAGAAAGTTCAAAATAGCGTACATGTAATGGCATTGCTTTACTAGCTTTTACTATCTACCATCTACTAGATACTACCTATCTACTAGCGCCCCCATACCACTTCAGCAATTTGTCGTAAAGACGCTCCATAAAAAAACCTTTTCGCAGTTACTAAGCTACATGTACATACAGCACATACATCATCTCTTCTTTATATATAGATAACTAACTCCTATAAAGTCAGTTTAATAATACAACAACCAACTATTTTCTTTGATTCTAGGAAACAGCGAATAACCCCGTATACACGTATAAGAAAATTTCCCCAAGCTCGCTTATACAATATTAAAACGCAATTTTTTGAAAAATTAAACCTACCTATAAAAAATAATTCCAACAACGATACACGCTCACTTCAGATGTATTTTCACGCAGCAAAAGCACCTTAATTCTACCTTAATCAAACGGGTAAACACCCAACGGGCTACTCCGGATAGTACATGTACGGCATTTTTTTTTCCATTAGACGCACCCTTTAATGGCTTTCAAATACCGTAATCTTTATACCGAAGACTTATTTTTCATTCTGATGCATGTGAGCGCCTATTGCGGCTGAACTTCCTCTTAAACATTTTAGTGCGGCTCTACGAGAAGCATACGAGAGAACCCCCGTGCCCCGCACGTGTATGCATGGGCCGTTATTTAAAACGATGATTGCGGCGAAAGAAGAAGCAGCAAACCGCAAGCAGCCCAGATATAAAAGAGCGAGAGCGAGGGAAAAAGAGATGAAATACCCCAGCCTAATATTACTAATGCAATAAGGTAATCATTAATGGAGCAGTAGCCTTTTACCGCACAGTTTATACTGCCTCCCCATATAATCCCAATTCACTCATGTCGAGGCTCGCATATTTTCTATGTTCGTCCAGCACTCGCGCACTCTTACGGTACAGAGAGGTGAGCGAACTCCCCCCCCCCCCATCCCACAAAAACAACTCTCCAGAGCTGCATCCCAGTCACTGACTCTCAAACCTTCATTTTGCCCAAATTTATTTACTGAGTGCAGCTGACGTTACAGCCCTGACCTAAGTACGGTTTCGAGCAGGACCGAACCCTCCCTGAAATTGCATTTTCGAGTTCAAGTCGGATGAACGAAGACGTTCGGTATAACCGACTGATGGCATTATGCTCCATAACGAAAATAGATATGTTCGAGTGTGGGGATGCCTGAGCCACGGATCCGGCGCCACGGTCTTGGTCAAACGGTGTACTTTTCCAACAAAGGGAATCCCAACGGATCAGCCATGGTACTGGAAATCGATACACGCTACACGACAAATGGCAACGATGTGACTCAGGCGCAGTCTGCATCGTCAAAAGCACTCACGACGAGGAAAAAAGAGGAAGAAAATCATATTATGTGTCAAAATAATCTTAATCATGGGAAAGTTCCGGACGGGAGCCATCTATCACAACTTCCAAGCTGGTGTAAATACATGTATATAGCGAGTAATATGAAAGTTGGCGTATTTCGAGCAATTTAAAAAATTATTTTGATTTGAGAAAGTTACAAAAAACATGGGAGTACTTCATCCCAGTTGAAAAATGGGGAAAATTCGCGAGTCAGCAACTTTGACGTGCCTAAATTTCCAGGGATCAGAAATTTCCTTAAAGTTGCGAGCCTTAAACAAAATTTAAAAGAAGAAATGACCTTACAACTTGTATTCTCAATCTACCCCGAATGTTACAATTAGGAGCTAAAACAGGTTCATCTAAATGATAAGTGAAGCGAGACTTCCGATAACCTCAACGAAGTTTTTCTTTAATTTAGATCAGCGTTTCGACAAAAACTTTGTCTTTATCAGAAGCTGATAATGAATAAACGACAATGACAAATGACATGTAATGTTGCTAGAACACAAAACAAATTTTGTTTTCTTGAGACAAGATTTTCTCGAAATTGAGCTACATGCATATACTAAATAAAAATTTGGTCGAGGATATCGGAAGCCCAACTACACTTATTATTCAAGCAAACCAACCACTTGATGAAAGATCGAATTAGGATCATGCATGCATATAAAGCCAATCTGTAAGCGAAAGTCCAGGGTTTTTTCAGTAGACAATGGACCTGAACTGTCGAGTCATTTATTGTCTCGCATATTTTCAAGAGTCCTTAACTAGTTATGGTGTAAACTGTAGAAATTCACAAATTCGAAATAAAATTATGTTTGAGATCGAAATCGTACGTGTCTTTTAAATCTCAAATAATGACACTTCCAGAAGGATTATCTCAACATTCACCCGGTGCTTCGATTATTATCATCAATACAATTTACCGGGTATCTATTTACACATTTCTATTTGACTCATCATTCGGAGTTGATATACGCATTCAATCGCATCTCATTACTTTCGACATTTGCAGTTTGGTGCAATATGATATACACCATTAAGAATGATTAGGACTTTTACGCATTAGTCGCCTGTATAGACTCAAATTTGGAAGTTGAAAACAGTCTTCCAACCGATCCGCCGCAGAACACGATGAAAATCAAATTTGCATCGAAGAAGCCTAAGGACTGAGGTTTTCATTTCATTTAAACGGCAAATAGGAGTTGAAGGTGGCAACTCCCACTTTCTAAGGTTCAAATGAAATCTTTGAAATTATTCAATTACGGCATTTACATAAATGTATCAGTAAATGTAAATTCGAGCCAATCTACTTTGGAGAGCCGAGGCGCAGCCACCATAAAGGCAAAGACTATATACGAAATTGCTCGGCGCAACATCGCCAAGCTTCTGCAAATACAACTGCTAAGCTTTATTTGACTAAAAGAATAATCGATTTTCCCGGGTGCATCCACGCTACGTTTAGATATTGAATTTTCCTCTACTTGACTTTGATATGAAAATGTGGCTGTTAAGTCGTATAAATATCATCCCTGAAAGCAGAAAACAAACATGCAGGCAGAGAGCACAAAAAAAGGAAAGAAAGCATTCATCCATTTGAAATGTTTAACTTTAGTATAACCCTACACGCGCACCGCACTAGCGGTTTTAGACTAGCTATACATAAATAACCGCCGATGTTGATTCTGGCCTACTTAACTCCAAATCCACAAAGAAATCGAATTTTAACTTAAAAGGCATCGAGCAGATGGAGAAAAGATTGCTTATTTATACAACCCAACCAATGCAGATGGATAGTTTGCTCTAATCTTTTTCAATGAGCGATGTTACGGATGGTTGGGGAAGATTTTCGCATTTGCATACGCTTTTTGAATGCCACGAGAGAACCCCCAAAAGTAATAAAGTCTAACGCTGCTTTATGATGGAATTTCTTACAAATGCCAAAAACGTAATCCAGACAGCCAGAGTATTTATAAAACAAATCTCGACTAATCGCATCTCTACGTCCATCCTGTACAGGATGTGACAGTGAAGCAACTATCGGAAGACAGTCATTTTTTTAATGCATTACAATCTTATCTGATTATCTTATACAACTGTCATAGTTGGGAATATTTTTTGCGAGTCGATCTGATATTGTCGTCAAATACTACGAGTATCTTGCGTTGCGCATTAAACCAACCATCTTTGAGCAGACAGCAATAGACAGGAAAATCATCTCAGTCCGCTGTGCAATAGCAGGAAGGACCGTGATGCAAAATGGTGATTGCAGAACAGAAGACGTCTGAACCCAGTAACCATTTTATCTTGATGTTTCAGGTCAACAAAAACCATTTCTCCCCTAAGCAAACAACTTTAGGGACTTCCTATCTGGACGATAGACTTCTAAACATGAGGGGAACTGCCGCTGCACAGATGTTTCAAAATTGGCCATTTTCAACTGTTATATACATTAATGCTGGCGGCAGTTGTGTAAGCATTTCCGCAACGCTCACATGACGAGTTTTAAAGGTTATTTTAACTATATTGATTCAATGCCGGTGCCTTTAGAAGAACTAGTTAATTTTTATAAAAAAACACGTGCATGCATTTGCTAATGGATATTTTAACAGCTTCCTAATTCTATCTTTATATCCCCCATTGCAGAATAGGGAACGGAAAGTCTCAAAGGTACATTAAAATCGGAACAAACAGTTCTATCTACATTTACAGATACTGATCCGTTTTAATAGAAACACAGATTATAATGAGTGCGAACTATGCAAGAAACAATAAAAATACTCAAATTAAACAAGTACGTGAAACGTTGTTTGTCATCAGTGTAAAGCTGCCCCTTGATGAATAGCAAACCATAACTACACTCAAGCTCGCATGAACGGCCGTCTTATAGGGGCAGCGCAAACCACAAGATTTCGGTTCTGGTCAACGTTTTGGAATATTTTACAAATAACATTATTTTTTTATACATAAAATTCGACATAGAATCGTGTCTAGATAATCCAGCACCGTAAACTACCTCATCAGCTTCGTGAAAAACTGTCGTGTTACTTTATTTTCTTGTCTCTTAATGTGCATTGGATCCAAACACGTTCTTAGCTTGAAGCCACACAGGACACACGAGATGCAACTTACTAATGAACATTACCCTTAAGGGCAAAAGAACCCATTAGATACGAGGTCTAACTGTTTGTAAAACAACAAGTCTTGGTTCATATTACAAACAAAAAAAACCGCAATGCTTCCACGATGTTCATTAGTTGTAAAAAATTCTAGAATGAACAACAGTTTACCTGCTGCGGATCCCTCCAAGATTGAAAAACGTGGATTCGTCATATCCAGAGGCATCGAGTTCTTGAGCCAAGTAACGGTAGGTGGCGGGTCACCGGACACCTGACAAGAAAGTCCAGCATTTCGTCCTCTTTCCACAGCTTTCTGCGATGGATGTGCGGCGATTCGAGGAAAGCCAGTCGGCAAAGTGTCCTCTGCAAAAAAACAAAAAACAAATACAAATAAATAATCATTATTTTAAAGCGGTAATGCACGTCGTGGGAAAATAGGTACAAGCAATACACATACATGTATGTAAAATCAACAAAAATGAAAGGTATATTTTTTTGAGTCGGCGTATGGAACAGCCATGGAACAAGTACTGTAATCAAGAAGTTTACAATTGCATATATACAGTACTTTTTTCTTCTTAAAATCCATTATCCTTCACCACTGGTTGTATTTCACAAACAACAATGCTGCGTATTTTGCTTTTACTAATTTATTAGTACAACTGCCTAATGATTGTTTTTTGGAGTCTGCTGCACGCCATTCAACAGCACTTTATACTGTACATAGCCAAGCGGATGAAAGGAAGGGTTCAAATCAATGAGCCATGGCAGTTCATCTACTGCCAAACCATTTAAAATTTCCCTTTAAAACGGTATGCGTCAAAGACCACGATGCCAAATGCTGTTAATGTTTAGTTTATCGTCTCCAGACTTGTTTCTTTTTTATGTGCAGTTAAGCACAAATTGAACCTTAACAGATAGGATTTTGTAGATATTTTTTGCAGCCATGGCTAAAGGGATTCTAAACTTCAGTAATCCGCAGACGTTTGGAAACGCGGTGAACGGCTATAATTGTTTTAAAAATCAACGAAAAACTAACTCAAGGACGGCATCCAGAGGTGAAAAATTGATTCTTACGTTCAATACATCAAAAGCTAAAATCTATAGCAAGTGCTGAAACATCACTCTTTACTAGTTAAAAGTTTGATATTATCGAGATTTTAAAAAAAAAGTACTGTAGAGAATTTTAAGCTAAAATCAAAAGGGCGTTTTAATTCCAAATGCTGTTTGCGAAGGGCTTTCAGACGCCATTTACAGCATAAACCAGGGAAGGTAAAAAAAGTTAAGACTTTACAAAAAAAGTAAGAAATAATCGTGCTTTGCACTAATTGTTAGGAAAAAAAACATATCCAGGCTTGTTAAAGAATTGATGAAAATTCAAGATCACACAACAGTCCTCCTTCATTAGCCAGGAAATGTATCGTGAAACTGTCTAACTTTCATTTTTTCAACATTCTTGCAAAGATAAAATCTAACAAGTACTGAAAGAGTACTTTTTTACTAGTTAAAAGTTTATGTTTTTTTAAAAAAAAGTACTGTAGAGCATTTTAAAGGTGGAAAAGAAACCGTATTTGTTTTGTTTTAACCAAAGAGAGATGATTCTACCGATCAGAGGGCAAGTAAACTTCCCATACGAAACGAACGAAAGATTCCCATGATGAAATCATTGTTCGATTAAATCTTCAACAATCTGTAGCTATTTCGGATGATTATTCAATGCCGTAACAACGAGCAAAAAAAAAAAGATGATGATAAACGTTTCAAATATTTACTTCAGGTGCTATTCGCTCCATGGCAAATTTTCACCAGAACCGTGCGCAAAGCCATTAAAATTGCCTGGAGGCTAATTTTGCACAGAAAACTGCATACAGAACGAATTTTACGTCCCGTTATTTGCGTGGAAAAGCAGTACAGCTTCCGGCTAAAAACGTGACAATCCAAGATTGAAGTTCCCAGGTACGGTCGCCACGCGCAGGTACCGCGAAAGCCAACTTAAAGCAGACGTGTCTGTGGAGCCATTTTTTTTATTCATTTATTAGACTCGCCATACTAAAAACAGAAGCAGTTCCAAAATCGCGGGCAAAAATCTGGAGCTTTTCGCTGGAAGCGAAACGTGGCAAAAAAAAAAAAAGAGTATAAGAATCAAAAATCGAGCAAGAAATCTGAAAAGTAGAAGACTAAAGGCGAGATGTGACACAGCGCCAGCCGTTGCCGGGGCAACGAAGGAAGACGCGGGGAGTTGGGACAAATTCAACTTGACAGGTGAATAAGGTAAAAAGACAAAAAGTAAAGTAAAGCAGAAGCCCTGACACGCTATAGTCACAGGCATCGCAGAAATCGTGTATGTTAACGTACGAGGAAATGGCTTCCCTAAAACTGGAAACACGTATGGACAAAATAAAAAAAAAATGCGCCATAGCTAGGGTGGTTGTTTAGGGAGGGGGGGGGGGATGGTGGAGAAAAAAAAAGGGAGGGGGCAAAAGCAAAATGATGGATAGTGCAGCATTGAAAAAGGGCATTAGCGCAATATCAGAGAGAGAATGAAGAGTGAGCCAGCGCTATATATTAGGACCCACCCACATTGATTGTCGCCAAACCTAACGAGCACGGACCATGCGAAGTTGCATGTTGCGCCAAAAACGCACGCGATGCGCCCCCCTTTCGCATGCACCTCTCGCTACTGCATTAGTCGCTACTAATGTATGCCGACAGGGGATGAAATAGGAGGATGTGGAGAAATGAGAAACAAGAGCAATTGCGCGCACGAAAATACGCTTTTAACGAAGGACATTCATATGCATTATGAAAAATTGGGACCGTTTCGGAAATGGCCAGAGCATGATAAACACGCAAAGCGGTTTTCCCGAGAATCGCCAGCGAACGGCCGGCAGGGGGACCTCTCCTCACCTCTGTTGGCACTGCCTCACCGCTGCAGTCCAAATTGAAATGATCGAGGGTACTGGACCAGCTGCGAGACACACTCAGCAATTCTGGAGAATGGTTTTACGACGCCCTCTCCAGGCCCATGAGACAACAGCGATCGCAAAATCCTCTCGGATTACCGAAGAAAAAAAAAATTCATCTTGCGTTTTTTTTTAATAACAGACTCGACCTTTGGGAATAAAGCTTGAATTTGTCGTTTGCCTAAGATCTTAGTTGTTTCCTAACAATCTCTTAAAGTAGCTTCCCAAAAAAAATTGTTTATTTTTCCCGAACGTGACGTTTTTAAACCCAAAAGAACATTTTCCTAATTGTTCTCCTGTCAACAACGAAAAACGCACGACCGTAATTTTTTAAATGCTTCAAAAGCCTTTGTTTATACAAAAAACCAACCTTTCTAATAGTGATTAACTTTCAAAATAAAGGGAAAACACTGAAAAATTCAGAAATCACTTTTTAAAATCTAACCTCCCCATTCGTAACATAACTTCAAACCCTCGTATGTTGAAGATTCTTCAAAATCAATATACTATAGTGTCGTTTTCCCTTTAAACTAAAACAAAAGCCTTTGTTTATCCAAAAAACAACCTTTCAAATAGTGATTAACTTTCAAAGTAATATTATTAACATAAACAAGTTATTCGTAAGTGGAAACAATGAAAAATTCAGAAATCATTTTTTAAAATCTAACCTCCCCCATTCGTAACATAACTACAAACCATCGTATTGGGAAGATTCTGTGAAGATTCTTCAAAATTAATATACTGTACCATATATAGAGTGCCGTTTCCCTTACAACTAAAAATCCTTAAAAAATAAGTTGAATTAGCAATATAATGCATTAAAAAACTGAAATCAGGTTGCCTCTCAAGAGATATTTATAAATATTCATAAATATTGTTATTATTATTCTTGTTGATTTGGTGATTAATGCAGAAGATTCAAGGTCGAAAAAGGTGAAATTCGAAAATATTACGAGCAGAATTAACCAACGCTTCACTGAGTAACAACATTTCGTGACATTGGAATATAGCATTGCAGTGTGGTTGGTCAATATAAATATCACGATATATTCACGGGTGCACATTGGTCACACTGTTAAACAATTCTGGACATGGCCAGAGCACTCCGTAGAGAATACAACATTTCGGATAACTGGATTTTTAAAGTTAATTGCTGAAAATGCGTCAGAATTTATCTTCTGATATAGTTATCAATATTTGTATGCTTCACCCGACTTATAGTTATCGGATGCTTGCATACAATTAGCGCAAGCTCCTGGCTGCGAAATCCTCGCAGGCTGCGGACAATGCCAGAATAATAACAATTCAGCAACTTGTAATTAAGTTTAAAAAACGAAGCTCGCTACTTCTACACTCTTATTAGAGGTTTTAAGACAAACAATCGATAAGGTGCGAAGCCACGAGCAACATTTTCAAAAACGAATCAACCATCAGAACTGCGACAGCTAGAGAGTTGATGACGAATCCTGCACATTAAACGGCGCTTATTTCAATTTTTTCACATCCAGCACATTCATTAAACGAGACAAATCCGCAATATGAATTCAAAAATGTAATAACAATGAAAGTCTGAATAACGCTCTCCGCCGCTTTGTATCAATACGATCGTCGAGAGCAATCAAAATTAATGTAAACGCTAGACGCTGTTTATTCAACGTATAGTTCCAGGCTACATTGAGATTTAATTACAATTACGCAGTATGCTTTAAAGGACTCTCCATCTCTTAAAACCAAATATTTTTGATTTCTATAGCTCCTGATTTTTCCAGAGCACTTGCTGGAACGCGACAACGACCTCGGGCCAAATTAATTCCAAAATTCTTCATCTAAGTAAACTAATCTTAAGTACATGTAATCGGAACAAAAATAACCAGAAAGTAAAAAAAAAAAAAGAGAAAACAACAATATTTTTTCTCTCCTTTCCCAGTACGCCTACTGCGCGATGCGACCAATTCCGATTTTGCACTACAAAGAACCTCATCCTGTTATAAATCATTAATGCCAATCAGCAATTCGGGGATTACGCTTATTATGTATTTCGCGAAACAGCACAATGAGAGCAAGGAATCAAATCCCAAGTTTGTAATTCGTGTTCGCGCAATATGTGCGGAGTAATCATTATTGAAGTCCATGGACGAATTTTGTATATGTCAGCCAAATGCCGATGTAATATTGCAGAAGGACACCCATTCAGGGCCATTTAAATAAAAAAAAACTGACGATATCACCACTACCACCTATAACTTGGGACAATGTTTCACAGTAGTAACAAACGAAGCTTCTTTTGTTTAATTCAAATCTTTTACCTAAACATTGACGTAAAGGATTCATTTAGCATGCAAGCACGAACTGCGAGTGTCAAAAGTCGATGCCGGAGCAATATATGCTGTAAAGTCACCTTTTCCAATGTTCCCCAACATCGCTTTGATTTGTACCTTGGTTGGGTGTGGGCACAGCATACGTAATATAAGTAGGTTCACTACGTGTCGGCGCCTTTGATGTTCTCGTGGGGAAAACACTGCAGCGTTGCCCTGTTGGTTAGCGGATATCAACTCGCCCTCAGACACGCCCTGCGCTTGTAAACGAATCGTAGGTGGGCGTGGCTTCATCGTAGTGATATCCGCTTACCAACAGGGCGGCGCAGCAGTGTTTGTTTTTCGACGCAAGAAAGCGGCGAGTGAACCTACTTACATGTACATGTATATTACACGTATACCGTAATGTGAGTTTCAACGTAAGCCATTTCTGCATTGTAGTGACCATAGAGTTTTGCGATTAACTGCATGGTCACACTGTTTGTCGATCTAAAAACAGTAGTAACATGGAAGCGGTACGACCAAAGTCGAAGAGCATGTTCGACAAGTTCTAAATTCCCTATTCTCGCATCGTATAATTTGAAAGAGCATAGCTAGACAACTTAAAAACAAGGCAGCCATCTTTAAGTGTGTGAGGGCAGCTTCTACGAGACGCAAAAAACCCTCCAATCAGCGCTTTACAGCACTCTGTTCGAGCTCTTATCCGGTAGATGTCAACCGATATGGGCGAAATTAATGAGAGCGCACGAATTTTGAATGCATCCCATGGAAGGAACCTTATTTTGTTTCATCCTCTAAATGTATTCCTTGCTGTTGGTGTCGAATATGCATTAGGGGTGGTTCACAGGTGGTAATACCCCTTCGCCAGTTGTTTTGTATCGTTTCTAAGCCATTCTGTAACCTAATGCACAAGCACCACTGACTGCTAGGCGGACGTACGTACGCAGCTATTGAATTTGTCGCCTCATCTTTTTTCATTTAATTTCCCTTATAAGATCGTTTTCCATTCTTTTGCCACCTGCCTCGAGTCTATATCATCGCACTTCGTGGTTTTTTTCCCATCCCCTGCTCTTATTTGTGTTGTCTTCTCGCATTTCTTCAATCGAAGCTGCATCCTGACTGAATCGAAGATGAAACCATCAGCGCTTAATTGCGAAAACTACGAGTGGGCCCTCTTCTTACCATAACAAAACCAATAAGCAGAAAGATAGGGGCTAACTACAGTCATGCTGCTGCGGCGACCAATGGAATGACGAATCTATCAAAATGGCAGCCGGCTCAGCAAAGACGAACACGAGTTGCCCGTTTCATTTGATCGCAGCCAAAAAAACAAAACCCAAAACAATAGATAACGGATTAATTGAGAGGACAATGATGGTGTCGCGTTGTTAACCGACCATTAGAGTGCACTCATTCCGAATTAAATCATCACGCTAATGCTATTGCGGTTAATAGCAGACGACCGCATGTTTTAACGTGCCTATTCTTATTTCTCGTTTTCATGATGGCGTGAATAATGTGGTGACATTTTGCTCTAATTCAAAAGAAAAACCTTAATTTAGCGCAAAAGGCTCGCAACCTCGAACGCCAAATTTGTTTTTACTAACCCCCGAAAGGCGGCAATCACTGCCAACATCATCGTTATGACACGCTGCCATTAAATTCTTTTTTCTTTTTAGTGGTTTTCAACTCGTTTTAACGAACAAAAAACAAAAGAAATATATACACAGTAAATGCACAGTATTCGTAATACCAGTACGGTCATTCCGCGCATTCCTCATGTCCATATTCGCAGCGCCAACTTCCCGACTAGCGAGCAGTACCCAAAACTTCCTTTGAGAAAAAATGCGCAGCAGACGACAAAAATGGGCAGCGACTGCTTTATCAAAATACATTTATCGCTATCACTCCTTTCAAATGGATTGCTATACACTTAGAAAATTGGGCAGTATTGTGCAACTCTGTGGATATCTGTAATCCTATGTATGCGAGTAACACGTCACAAACGATACGATCATATCCCATCAATTCTTGAGCTGCGGTCGTATTTTCTGGACATGGGGACATGAAAGGTGACGACACCGAGTGACCATACTATTATTACGTATACTGTGGTAAATGCCATTACAAATTGGAACTGCTATTTGGTTGCAAAAAAAGGTTGCACCAAGACTCCAAGTAACTACCGACCTGTGTCACTTACCTCAGTTGTTGTCAAATTACTTGAACA
>JAQGBX010005187.1:0-14080 GCA_034698745.1 Megaphyllum sjaelandicum | reverse complement strand
AACAGGTATACGGACACTTTCAAAAGTTTCATTGTTTCTCTATAAAAAGTTCGTGAAGTTTAAATGACGCGTTATAAGGCGCTGGCAGATTTACAGCAGTACACAAATTCCTTTGTCCACTTAAGCCAAAGGGGAGCAGATGGACGCACAGGCCATTAGACAAAAAAGGTTGCTGACCCTCCCGTTATCGATTGTTATAGGTGCGGACCGCTAGAAAACCGTTAGTCACCATTTCGGACACCGAAATGTCTACAGTTTATTTCGCAACCTTAACGCTGCAAAATTCAATTTCAAGAAACAGAAATACAGTTGTCATAAATTGGTATTTAGTGGAAGTTCAGCTCGATTTAAGTTTTCGTTTCTCCTGATAGATGCAGGAGGTGGCTGACCCTAGGACCTAAAATGTGGTATCCGTGGAAGCAGCGACCCCTGCATGGGTCCATTTCAACCAATGAGACGACTTCTTCATACGTGTATAAACAACGTGGGACCGACATCAAGGTGAGAATTTCAGTGTCCTTCAACTAACCTCCATCAATTGTCTCGATGATACCTAGATTGCACGCGTTCATGGACTGCACCACATATCTAATTAGTGGAATTTGCGAATAAAGTCGGTTATTTGGCGAAAATAACAGACAAACTGATTGCGACGAACTTTAGTCGCCGATTAAACTAAACTGTGATTAGTGCAACCTTGCCATTCGTATATACATGTGCTATAGTTCATAAAACTAAACCAAAAGTTTGAAAACTTTCCTGGAAAAAAAACAACATTGAAAAAGTTATGAATTTAATGCCTTATACTGTTTGGAATATGCCAGGGTTCCCCTAGACCTGGAAAAGTCAGCGAAGAATTACTTTTTTTTTGTGGAAAAAGTTAGGAAAATTCAGCGTAGTCAGGGCCCATTTGGAAACATTTTTACTTTTCCCATGCAGTACAAATTTAATACTGGTAAATTTGCAACACTTTCTGGGGACAAATTTGCAAAATTCTCTACGTTTTCCGAGTACAAATTAACAAACTTTTGCCACGTTTCCAGGACAAAAGTGCAAAATTTTCCATGTTTTCCGAGTACAAAATATGAAAGTTTCCAAAGTTTTCCGAGGACAAAATTTGCAAATTTCTCCACGTTTTCCAAGTACAAATTTTCACAACTGTCTACATTTCCCGAATACAAAATTGTCAAATTTTCAAATTTTTTGCAAATTTTCAAAATTGTGTACTGTGTCGATTTTGGAAAATATACAGTGTATCTATTTTTGACGTTATCATTAGTAAGAGAATTTTTTTTTAAAACCTGGAAACGTCAGGAAAGTGAACATTATCATTGGTCAGGGAATTTTTTTTTAAAACCTGGAAAAGTCAGGGAAGTTAAAAATGAAATTTCTGGGCGAACTCTGTATGTCAAATAATGTTTCTCTTTTTATACCATTAATTATGGTCATCTTGATAGTTTGACTTTTAAAATTTTAAATTGAAGGTTTTACGTACATTATTATCTAAAACTATATCTCAGTCCAAGTTCATAAATCTTCTTATTCAAATTGCGTCTAACCTTTTTTATGGTTTATCGAATTTTATCTCCTGCTATATCAGAGAAGAGAATCAGCTTTTTTAACTGCGATATGAAACCTAAGTGACTTCCGTTCAATGAGGTGTTTTAGTACGAAAACCTCAGTTCGAATATCGTCACCGTTTTGCAACGTTAACGCAAGATCGTGGCATACAAATACATATTTTAATAGAATCTTAGTTACTTTCTGCATATCCAAACACCTCTCTCGACCATGTTTAAAAATTGTCATATCCCGATCCCCGCATTGTCATCCTAGGGTCGTTGTCATGACAACTCATTCGTCCATCGGCGAAACCCCGCGCCTTGTATTAAATTCCGGAAATGAGCCTAGAAAATCTAGGGAGTATCGCATTTCCGGTCGATGACGTCATCGTGGAAGGGTCGGAGGCGCGTTTATTCCGTATGGAAGCAATCAATATGTTGATCTTCCCGTTAATTCGACGTTTTCAAGATGGCCGCTGAGGGTGAAAGGAGGAGGGGTGGAAGGTGGCTAGTTTTCCGATTTCTTCGCCAGATGTCGGGCCCGTCGCGTACGTGCAATCTCGCAGACATAGAAGTCCTCTAAGCCCCCCTCTTTACGTGTTGTTTCCAAGGCACCCCTCAGTTTTCCTCTTCATTTTATAGCAGCAATTATCCACAATTCCGTTGCTTCACCTTTTGCCATGGGGGAAAAAGGGATAGAGGGGGTGGGGGGCTTTTGGAAAAAGCAAGATGGCGGAATGTGGGGGTGATTAAACGAAGTGGGGGTGGCGAAAGTATAGATATAGGAAGGAGAAGAGAGAGAGGTGTTAGTGCGAGGATTCGACAAGAAATACATATAAAAGTAATTGGACAATTTCGATGCAATGCACATTAAAGAGACGGAAGGAGATAACTGCCGCGAGTACGTGGGCCCGTAGACGATATTGGGATGTCCACAAAACACGCTCCGTATACAGTAGACGAGACATTGTCGAAAGAATATAGAAAGAAAATGACTTAGATACGACGATAAGTGAAAACCAAATGGAAATTGGCCATTTTTACTCTGCGATGTGTTTTTTTTATTTTTCACTGGCATCCTAACGAATTTTGTCGTTGATGCATATACAGTATACTGTTATTCCGCGTGTGCATTTTACGTACTTGTAAAAACTTTCATTATTCCTTTATACAGTGGAACTCATTTAGTCCAACTCGCTTTTTACGAATTTTTTGATATACGATAATTTTTTTTCTTCTTACGAATAATGTTATTAATTTATTCGTTTAAGACGAGCTCCGAATTCGGATACTACAAATTTTCGAGTGCCCCAGCATTCGCGCCTAAAACTTTAAAAAGCACTTTAGACAATCTGAAAAAAGGTACGAATCATGTACAGTGCACTTGGGTGGGGTATTCATCCAAACTTCGATGAAACTAAGGTCTTATCGTCAAAATCAACGTTTTGTTTGACTTCCATACATGGTGATACGAACTCAAATGTTTGAGATTCGTGTTTTACGAGGTTCGACTGCTTGTATTTATTATTAAATAAGTGTAATATTTAAGTAAAAGTTCATACATTAAAATGCAATACCCCACAGTCAGCACATTCCGTGCCATTGGTAAGGGGTGAGGGTGTTACATCGAGTAAAATACTAGTCTGACTATGTCATGGTTATTAAAACGTCGCGTTTTATTTAGAGATTCTTAGCATCGTTCTGAAAATGTCGCTTTATCTAACATGTCTATATATAAAGCGACCGAGACGGGAATTGTGTTCACATTCGGAGCACGTCTTTGTTGAATTTGTTAGGTTTGCAATTTTCGAGAGGCGCAGGTTGAAAACGTTCGTATCCGAGCGATAGGCTATCAGCGCCATCTATGGGCTGTGCCCAACTCGTGAAGAAGGCCGAGCCAATGAGGTGGCCACGCGCGCTTCGAGGGTCGTATATATAGATACGTGTAAGTATAGGATTATCATATTGGATATTTGACGGTATTTCTTTCCTTATCCTCGCAAAATGAAAGCGTGCGATAGTAATAAGGCGAATAGCTCGTTCATATTGAACGAAATTATTTTTTGCCTCTTCTAACTACTGTATACGGAGTCCCTGAGCGAGATGGCAATTCTCTCATCTTTGGTAACCGTGGCAACAGCTCGGATAAATATCATTTTGGCGTCAAATTTGTTATCAGCTATAGTGTATCCCCTACACCTCTACCCTACTGCGCTATATCCCCGCATTTAATTGCGTAAATTCATACGGGAACTCTTATTATTTTTATGCAAAAGTGGTTCGCTCCGTTTGGCTGCTTGCTCTGCATTTTTATGTATAGACGCGAGCGGATTCTCACCCCGAAAATTTAATTTTTTTCCATCTTTTGACCAAAATTGCATTTCTCCCCATATGGAAATTAAATTTTTCTCGTAAAATATGGTAACGCCACCGAAGAAGACAAAAGGTTTATCGCGCTATGATGTCGTCACTTTTGAACGTCGTATACCGTATGATAAAAATAGATAAAAAATATTGAAAAAAAATTCTACGAATTCCAAGGTTTATATACAGTATGCTTCAATTTTCATTATAAAAAATACTGGAAAGGAGCCATCCATAAAGGACGTCCGGAAAAGGGAGGGAGGGGTTCAAGGAAAGTGGACGTCCAAATGTTAACTTGTGTTAAAATGTTATCCGTTTTGGGATGATAAATTGATTGCTTTGGCTTTAATTTCTTGCTAGTCAATTTATTGGCAAATTTGCTGATTTTTTTCAGCTTACAAAGCTTATAAATACATTATTGCCCCTGTATGAAGGAACAGTTCATTTTGGCATTTAAAACTGCATGGGTGGTTTGGTATTTTGTTAGGGGAAATTCCCTGTTCACTATAATATTCTGTAGGTCTGTGGTTCACTAATGGTAATATTTTTAATGTAAAAATGTAAAAAGAACATATTAAAAACTGCTTATGTAATCAACAAGCTGTTTTCAAAATCGGACGGAACATGGGGGGGGAGGGGGGGGGGGAGGAATTGGAGGGGTACATAAACAGTGCAAGGACGGACAGGGTGAGGGGGGTCTGAAAACCTGGAAAAATACAGGACGTCTTTTATGGATGTTCCCAAAAATAATCTAACAAGTATTCGATATGCCGCGAATTATTTTCCCGAATCGACAGTTGAAGCGATGACAGTTCGCTGATGAGCAGCCATGGTTACCATGAGCTGTTGTCACTAATTTAATGGTGATGTACCACTTCCGGTGATAAAGGTCAATTGCTGCGCGTGTGAAAGGTTATTCTGACGAAATAGTTAATCGAGAAACATTCGAAATCTATTTAATAACCGTTAAGTGAAATCAGTTTTAGCCACCCAGTAATTCATGAGCGATTTTAATCGCTGAACGTGCCTTTCCTAAATGAAAGACCATCAATCATTAATGACTTTGATAGCGAAATTTTAATTGCCGTTACGCGGATCGTTTCATCCGGAGAAACACATGGCTTATCACGCTTTCATTGAATTTTTGACTCAAAATCAGTAAATTTATGGCCATGATTGTGTAACGGGATATTTTGATAATGAAATAAGATGGATTTTTGGATCGTAAACCTTTCGGGTATTTGAGGTTGGCCGCTGGAAACGTGCCAGAAATTAAGCAAAAAATTCGAAATATATATATTTTTTAATTTCCAGCATACTGCTAGGAGGCCAGCTATAATCGGGCGACCAATAAAACCACGTGTTATTCTTATAACGACATAAAACATTATTACGCGATTTAGTAACCAGAATGCTAGTTGTCTTTGAAAACGTGAGAAATGCAGCTGAATTTCCCATGTCTGAAATTTCAGGGGTCGTTCATAAATAAGACCGTTGGTAACTCACCGTTCATTTTATTTGGAACTAGATCCGGCAGATGGCACTGCGTAACATTTTTGAGAAACTGCCTTTCGCCCTTATCGCCGTGTATCGAAATGTATTTATGAGCGGCCCTTGAGGCTGAATGTATGCAAATATAGTCAGTGAGCATCTGGGAGTTAGCTCTTCTTTTCCCTCGTTTTCAAGATGGGATGCTGCTATAAAAGGATCGATTTTGGGGATGAGGCTTTCGAGGGGGGTTATTTATGGGCGCCATAAGGGATTAATTTATATTTTTGACCTGGTAATTGCGCGTGCAGCGGGTAAATTTCATTATTTCCCATTTGTGAAATATGCGCTGCTGCTGCTTTTATGTATTTTGTCCGAATTAAGCTGCGGATTAACCTGCATGGATGTATTTTTATTTCCCGCCTTTGTCTCCTATGTAGCCACGGGCCGTTTCCTCATTTGGCGAATTTCCGGCAGAGGGCGCGCAGTTGTTGGGATATTTTCAAATTGGTATAACGGGCCCATAAAGTATGGCGGAAGAGATAGGAAAGAGGACATTTTAATGATGTTCATGGGCTGCTTCATTCGCGATTTAATTAAAGAAGCAAATCTATTTAAATCTCCCTTTTAAAACGCTCGCAAAACAGTTTTACGATATTCTAAGGTTTCGAAAAGTCTCGCTGTATTCTTTCGTCTTATCGATGTTACATGTACTATGTTCTTCGTATAACAAAAAAAAAATCCTACATTTGCGTACAGAATCCAAATGTACTTACTGTATATGGTGTAGAAGAGGAATTAAACTTATGCGTTTCTCCCACATTTTTAAATGTAGAAGTTTTATTTATATATACTTGTAGTTGCATTTTTAACAATAACCTAGGAACAAAAACATGAAGTATTTTGCTTATTTTTAAATATATTAAGCGCAATGCTGGATGTGCGTATATGATCAGGTGCTCAATTCTCAAATAGCATAATATCCATATATAGGATTTTACATAATGTTATACATGTGTATATGCATAGACGTAAGCTCGTAATCTGCATTATTTACTATTTTGTTATAGAATAACCGTTATTATACAGTTTTGGTCGTATATTGTGGCTCATTACACATTAGTTTGTCTTCGAATAACTAAATAAATAATGAAATTTATCGCAGATACGCTGGATTACAGGGTGTCACCTCGAATTTTTAAGCCGTACAATTCGTCCGCCATAATCCTAACAAATCGCAATATCAATAATCGGCGAACAAACTAAAATACAGGTTCTACTAAAAAAAATAAAATTCAGGCGGGGGTTGCAGGTCGTTGCGATTACTGGCAATGTGACTATACACTGGGTTCGGATAATCGACAACGCGTTAATCTTGAGACACCCTGTATGGATGATTTTCAGTTTACGAATGGTATTTCGAAGATTCCGTTATCGGACATCTTTTAAAAAAGTTGTCACGAAATTCGAGTTGCATTTTTGAAAGAAAAGCACAAAGTTCTCGTGCTTTTTTTTTGGCAATTTCTGTCGTTCTAGATACTTATTTAAGATTTCCCTGATTTATCGCGTAGTTGCTGAAACGTTTTTAACCGTGCCTCGCACTTCAAAGTTGATTTCTTCGCCGTCGGAGAAATAAAACAGATGAAAAAATAAATAATATATGAAGAAAATTCGCCGAGCCCGAATCCACTCGTAGGCTTAGTTGGACCGAAATGAAGTTATTTGATTGAATGCGTTCGCTCAGTTAATTGAATTTCTTCTAAAAAGATTTCTATTTCCAGTTGGATGAGGGAGAAGCGCAGCCGGAATTGCATTATTTTTAGGTTGAGGAAATATATTTTCATATACGCATTTTACGCCGCGCCACCTCGGAAGTGGTTCTACTAAAATGTATCATTTATTAAGTCAGAATTTGTGTGGAAAGTTTTGCGCCAACATGTGGACTTGCATATAGAAAATAAAAACCGGCTTAAACTGCCGCATTGTTTCCGTGAAAATCTTATTTTCCACGGCATTATACGAGTATAGAATATTCAGTATTTCCGTTGAACAATATAATGCGGTGTAGATACATCAATTTGAGCGTGTTGTTTAAGAGTGACGTGATAAATTCGTCAAACTCCAATTTTTATTTGCTTTTGTGCTCGAGTGTTTCTTGCGTCCAGATGTTTCCACTTTTCCCGTACGAAGACTTCCATGGATATTCTACTAAAAATGCCACGAGGTGTACTAGCGTCACCGAGATAAACCGTATTTTGGAGATTAGTTTAATCCCCGATTAATCAGAAGCCGATTACGCGAATTCCGTTATGCAGTTAAATATTAAAATAAAATTCTGCATATATACAGTTGAACGGGGAAATAGATAACTTTCTAAAAGCAGACGACGCGTGCTGGTTTCGCCTAGTGGAGACATGTTGGGGTACTTCATAATTTTACTGTGGCAAAAATGTGATTGCCTTCGCTATAGATCATTTTTCATTATTCCTTTATTTAATTATTTATTTAGAAATAAACGAGAAAACATCTGATGGGGCATTATTTAGTTTTTAGAATGATCCACGATTCTCAGATTCACGAGCTGTGTGACGTCACGTGCAAGTTATCTATAAAAAGGGTTTGAATTAATGCCCTATTTACAATGATTTTCCAAAAGACGAAAGATGGCGCCACCTTGTAACGTCACTGGTCGCAGTTCTTATCGACTGTCGACAGGCAATGCCCATTGCCCAGTGAGAAAATGATTCACAATGAGAAACGACGTGTCGAACTGAATTTGGCCGGAGCGCCATAGAGATTTTATCCAGGAAGTTTTGTAATTCATGCCCGCTTATAAAATGTTGAAGGAGGAAATGACGAAATAATGACGTGTATGAAAGTCTATTGTGCGCATGCGCTATTTTCGTTGATCAACCTCGTCGATGCATTGGGAACATGGCATGTGTGCGAGTTGGCACGTGCCAGGGTTCTTTTTCTGGTCGTGTTTTATGAAATACAAATAAATGCTTTTAAATATTTCTCCAATTTTAGGAGTAATTTTGCGAATGTCAGGTGAAAAAGTAGTGCTCAGTTTAATAACGGAAATTGTGACAACTGCTTCTCTTTGAAGTTTAGAAGATCTAAAAGATCAAGGAAAGGTATACCGTATACTGTGAATAAGTGAGTTCAATCGAATCAGTAAGTTTATTTATTCATTCGTTACATGTAAAATTCCATACTGGGTGAAAATCCCAATATTTAACCAATAAAAACGTTCGAATAAATATTAACTTGAATTAAATGCAGCGGCGTGGTTCTTTGAGGCTAACGAGTATTACGAAATTCGTTCTGTTCCAAGTTGCAACGGTGACCGAAGCCTTCGATTTTTCGGATGTAGAGGGCGCGCTTTTCCCTCCTGCGGTCAGTTATTGGTTCTCTTAATCCCTTAAGGCGGCCATATTGTCGTTCACATCGGTGGTCTTCGTTTGAACTTTGTGCAGTCTCGATTTATGGACGAAACGGGACCATCAATTGTGACAAAAATGGGGCAGATGGTAATATGTGATTGATGAGGGTTTAATACAAGAGCGCCCCTATCGGGCTGCAGTCACACAAGTTGATTTAGGAGCGAGCGTTTCGTGAAAATGAACATCCAATAAAGACCCCAAACGGGCAGAAATTCCTTAGGGGCAGGCTGGGGCGTTACCCCCTTTATTGGCGGAGGGGGGAATTTGGCTCCTCCCCCTAACAGTTTCCGCATCCTGCTGTTGGATGGCGCTGCCTGCAACAAACTCTCAATTTCATTCTCTCTGCTATTATGACAAATTTTAGCCCAAATTCAATAAACGTCACTTTTATGAGAATTTCTTCACCTATTAGCTCGTCAACTAGGTTTTTTGGAGTGTTTTATTTCGTGAAATTCGTTTATTTGTCCCTTTAACGATCTAGTTTTTTTCCCGACGTTAAATTGGGCATAGCTGCACCACTGCCTTGACATTTTAAGACTGCAATTTCTAGAATTTATTTTATTTTTGTGGCTCTATGGCCGTTAAAAATGCGATAAGAAATCTGTCATTTGATCAATCAAATGTTTAATTATTTGCCTCCTTAAACCTGGCGCACTTAACCTACAGCTCCGAGCGAGCACATCCTATTTGGAGGAGTCGTATACTTACCCTGTTCAGCCATTAAAAATTTTCATTGCCTGTAATGAAAAGAAAAAAAAAAACTTGTGTAATATTGAAGGTTTGCTAACATAACCCGATCAAAGTACTTGTATCGTGCACAGCGCCATTTTGACCTCTTTTGGTTTCTTTAACGGTATAATGGCGATGGGAAGTAGCATGCTAATTTCTAAACTTTATAAGAGGAACTCTTTATGCGAATTTCTGATAGTACGAACGCATTTCCAGTTACCTTCCCATGGACGAATAATTCCAATGTTTTCGTCTAATACGAATTCTGAATTCGGATGTTACACATTTTCAGCCAAAACGAATGTGTTTTCGAGTTACCGAGAATGATATTCGCGGAATATACGTTAGTTTAAAACGAAATTTAGAAATGTTTTGGAGCAACACTTAATTTTACACTACGTTATCATAAGCTAGATTACTAAAGTCACAAAACCTTAAATTCTCCCAACAGAGGGACTTTCAATTATCTCATTATTTATCCTAAAGTGGTGGCGGAGTCCCAAATATTGAAAACAAATATGTGTAACTTTAGTAGTCTAGATTATGTTAACTTAGTGTAAAATTAAATATTCCAAAAAATTGAAAGCGCAGTATAAGCGAATGTATTTATTGATGTATAGTATACCGTTTTATCTGATTTCTGATTAAACAGACTATACAGTTTAAACGAACAAATGCCGTACCTCGAGATTCGTCTTAACGAGGTTTGTACATGCATTACGTTTTAGTTACTATATATAGGACGGTGCTTCCGGACATCAGGCGTGACTCATGATCCAAGCAGATGTGCTTCACCGCTCATCGAATCTATCATATACGATTATATACAGTACATGTATACTCTAGGTTGGGTGGTGACCTTGAACAGCCTTTCGATGTAATTGATTCGAGATATTAAAATTATTCAATGTCGATCTATACGTTGTAGAGCGAATTCGCGTCGTATATGCGAAATGGGCTCGTTTTAATTAAAAGCTGTCGAGAGTACGTGAATGGCGCTGCGACTTGCAGCTTGTCTGTGGAATTGTTATAATTATTAGAAAATGGCGGCGGCTCGGGCGTTAAATTCGCGTCGCGTGTATTTATGCAAATGTTTTCGCGTTGCACACGACCACTTTTAATTGACCACGCAGGAATAAGTAATGCTGTAAAATGCATATTTTTCTCCCCCCGTTGTTTGTTTGTGGTGCACGGTGAGCATGCACTAAAGATACGATTTGTTTTACGATATACACAAATGCTTTTATACGCGTCTAAATACCCGGTGCCGTATTACTGCATATTAATTGCGCGAACGTAATCAAATAGCACTCATTAAATCGAGAGGAAAATGGCCCAGCGTGTGTGATAACGCGCCCTCCCCAAATGTTGATTATTTACAATTTATTTTAGTGTCACCAGACGCCCACTTCCCGACATGCAACGCGCCTTTTCCCCGCTCCTATACTAAACTATACTGTCGAATCTCGTTGAGACTGAACCGTATAGATAGTTGCTAACATCAGAAGTCGGATAAAACATAACTTCAATAATAAGATGTAAACTTTCATTGAACTTTGGATAAAATCCTACCACACGTTATTGCGTATACCTTTTTTTCATGTGGTTCGTGTTAACGTAACATGGCGCAAATGCTCGGGAACTCGAAAATTTTAATTTCGAAATTCGTCTTAAACGGAGAATGTGAACATTATAATATTCGTCCATACCCTATAGGACATAGGCTCTGGAAAAGTTCGTTTCTGTCAGAAATTCGTGTAAAGCAAGTTCTTCTTAACGAGGTTTCTCTCTATACATGTACATGTATTCTTCCGCGGGCATTTTTTGCTCAATTCTTCTGAGGGTTATTGTACGAAATGAAACCTCTGGATGTTGGGCATGTCTTCGTCACACAAAAAAATTGACCAGAAACAGTAATTACGTTGGGAAGGGGATGCGATTGATCCAACTGTACAGGGTGTTCAAAAAGCTTGTCTTCTCACGAACAGTCAGATTCATCTTTTTTTATAGTTCACGTTAATTAGTGATCGTAAAATTAATTGTAAGAACAATCCCTACATACACTGTGTGTATTTATTTTAAAGTGCAACTGCATTTTTTGGGTGTTTCGGAAGCCATCATGTACGCCAACTTTCTCCATCATTTCCTGTCGTGTAGCCATAACTTTACATATCGTTTGATTTAAAACGCTTAAGAAATAATTGGAACACTTACACTTTTGATGAATGCTCCCGTGCTAACAAACCGGGAGTATATACTCCGACAGCTTTGTGAAGCGCACTTTGACAGGCGTGAAGTCACTTGTGCAAAAGAAATGCATAAATTAGTTAATTTCATTGTTAAGCCAATAAGCGTGTCGATTTTGTGCGCGTGACTTCACGGCTGCGTGCCAAGGTGCGATACGCGAAACGTTTGTCCGAGTACCCCTAAAGTGTATACGTTGTTTAATCTGAAAATGTACGAGTTGTTTAACCAATATTTTCATTTTAAATTCATTCCTATAATTTTTAAGGTTTTACGTAATGTATGCTGAATTCAATATTTTTCGCCGTGATTACTAAAAATATTTCAAGTTTAATTATAGAAACGGTTGGTATAATAAATTCAAACATTTTTCAGAAAAAAAAGATGTTAAAATACCTTCTAAAAATTGAATGCATCTTTTGCAGGATGCGTATATTGATAACCACTTTTCGGTGTTGAGTAATATACATTACTTTTCGATCATGGTCAACTTAAGGAGAGGCCCACTTTATGGAGAGGTGTCCAAGAACGGAGGTTTTACTCTTCTTTCCATCTGTAATTTTCGGCCATTTTAATAATAGATTTTAGCCTGGGTTTGGCCATCGGCGTCAGTGATTTATTACTGAATTAAACGAGGGCGTGTTTTCCTAGCAGAAATTCAGCCATTTGGTCAGTCGCTGATAATAATGGCGGCTTTTCGGACGGTCGCTGCATTATATACACTGGCCTATATATACGAGTTAAAATGTGAGAAGGGGAATTTCTGACGAGGGGTGACGTCGCTAGGGGTGAACACGAGACGATTGGAAAAAAAAAAGCTGAGGGTAGAAATTTTTCTCTACTGAGACAGTTTGAGAAATGGCACGCTGTTTCGCATTTAGATGAGGGTTAAGTATGAGAGGCATATAGGTTTCCTGCTATTGGCTATTGCCACATGTGCAAAAGACGGGAAATGCGAGGGTTTGGTTGTGGCGCCCCCTATAGAAAACTTGTATTTTACATGGAGCGAAAGCATTAGAGTAATGCTTATGACGCGCCTATAGGTGACCGAGTAAAAACACATGAGCAGAAATTGCATTTGATCTACAAAGTATAGCCTAAAGATTGGAATGAATAGAATGTCATAACAATATTCAGCCGAACGTTGTTAAGACGAAATTTGTTCGTCTTAAATGTAGTTCTCATTATCAGAAGTCAGACAAAATAATTTTAACAATAAGAACTAAAATTGAATCGTAGATAAAATCCTACCCCCAAGTAAACATTTCAATGGGAAGAAGCTGCAACTTTTATGAGGGAATTCCCCGTTATAACTTACCTTTTTTCATGTGTAAAGAATATTTTTACTCGGAAACTCGAAAATTCATTCGTTTTATGACGAAAATTTGTAATATCCGAATTCGTCTTATACGAAGAAATTTACATTATTCGTTCATGCCCTATAGGGCGGGAATACTGTAACTGAGTCTGCAGCATCAGTAATTCGTAGTAAGCGAGTTCTTCTTATTGAGATTTCACTGCATTTCGATTATGTATAGGGGTATTGCCTGAAGAGCTGCTTTTTGGAAAGACGCCTGGATGCATAGATTTATCGATGACCCCTTTGCTTCCATCTTAAAAGTTTAGGATGGTTATAAAACGCGAGAGTGACTAGAGGATGCCGTATCTATATACATTGTGCCGATGTCACGTGCATGGTCATTGTCAAAAGGGAGGGGGGGGGAGACATTGCGATCTGTTCGTGGCGCCCTCTACGCGCGGCTGCTTTCGAGGTGCACACTTTTGTAAAGATGTCCATTTACGTAAATGAAATTGCGACGGAAGATTTGAGAAATGGACACTACACCGAAGCCCGGTGTATTCCGATGGGATATGCAAATGACGCATGATGGGTAATAGGAATTTCCCCCTTTTCGCCGCTGATGCACGGAAAAAGATGGGGGTGTAAAAGGCAGCGTTGCCTTTTTATGCATACAAATGCGGGATCTGGTTTGGTAAAGTGCATTTGCGTGTTTGGTATAAAATGACCCGTGAAAGCCAATCGTAAATTAGCTGCAATTGAGTCGTCTTCCCGGCTCACATTGACCCCAAATGGCCGAATAAACCACAGAAATGACAGCCTACGTTTTGAGCAGCCTTCGCTTTTACGCTTTATTTCGCCAGAACTCGCGGAGCGCCGTAAAAGCTTAATTTCAAAAATTGAACTTTTTTTTTATTTGGCTGTTGCGTGACGTTGGGAAATGCCAC
>JAQGBX010005186.1:0-14083 GCA_034698745.1 Megaphyllum sjaelandicum | reverse complement strand
TCGAGCAGCTGTTTCGATCTTTTGCGTGGCAGAAATTGGACAAGGGCGGGGACAATGCGCGAAAAATGGAAAGGGGCGGGGACAGGTGGAATCCGACGAATAAACGAAGCTGAATATGAAAGGGGCGGGCCCATCGGGAGCGGACCTTTGCGACGACCATCGGCTATTATGAAAAGGGACGCCCCGCCATCTTGAAAAGGTCAAGTTGGTACGGTGAAAATGGCACGTGCGACAGGGGGAAAGGGGTAATGTTGCGCGGACCGAGACCCCCCCATGTGTAGAACCGGGTGTTCCCGAATGTCTATAAAAAATTTCAGGAGAATCCGAGGGGTGGTTCGTGAGATTAGCCGGATCATAGAATTCAAGATGGCCGCGTTTTGACTTTTATCGTAGTATAGATTGTGGTGGTAGCCAGGTGGCCTTACTAGAGTGGCCATCCTGATTGAATGTGTTACAACAAGGAATAGCATGCTGTAGGCCTTTCTGTATCATTTTTGGCTGGTGCCATCATGTATGTGGAGGGGCACCCCAGCTGATGTCTTCTCCCTACTGTTATTTATGGCTAAGATTGACACTTTAATTTGGACATCACCATGGGTGTCCCTTTCCTTAGTTAAGTTAGTTTCTTAAGCTGAGAGGGTGCGACCCTCTTGTGGTCGGCACCTGGGATATTGGGGTGCGACCCTCTTGTGGTCAGCACGCGTTTGGGTATTATTGTGCGACCTTCTTGTGGTCTGTACCCTCAGACATTAGGGTGCAACCCTCTTGGTGTTAATTTACGACTTTAGGGTGCGACCCTTTTTCTTATTCATCCTGACTCCTTGAAGAGAAGTCCGCCAGCTTGTTAAGGGTTGCCTCTTCTTGTTCCTTCAAGTACAACCCTTCTATATGTTCGAATGGCTAAAACTAGGAATATCTTACAGTAGTAAGACAGAACAAATAACTTATAGTTATGAATTCGCATAAAACCTCAAAGAACTCTTAACCTCGCTCTCACTACTGACCAGGGCTAAAACCGTCAATTCAGATGGTCCACAACTCCAGATAAGAGTAAGTCAAGGATTAGGTAAACTAACATTTAAAATAGCTAAACATTATCTCAAATCGTAAGGATCCCAAAGACCATCATTTCAGACGGTCAAGATTTCCAAAGACAAGAGAAGTGATTCCCTAATTCCCTTCAAGAGATCTTAATAACCATCAATTCAGACGGTTAAGATTTCTCATTACTAACAAGAGAGAAGTCTGTTAAAAGCTATCTCCACTTATAGGATCTCCAAGGCCGTCACTTCAGACGGTCAAGATTTTCAGTGAGAAGAGAGGAAATAGGAGTTGTCGGCCGACAGTTCAGTCTGCTAAGTTCCCCAGTGCTACCCTGTAACTTCTGGCTCTTCTGAATTTTGCTCCTGTCTAAAACCAATGAGCATTCAGTTTGCCATTTTTAGCTAAGCCAATAGCGTGTGCTATTGTCTTTTTTTGATGAGCATTTCGGATAACCCTTTGGAGCCTGTATGGGAGCCAGCACACCATTTTGGCCATCTCCCAAAAGACAGGCTCGCTTCTCCAGATCTACTCTGGATGCTGCAAATGCCTGGGAACTGACGTCATAGATGCAGCAGGAGGCGACTGTAGAGTGCCTAAAAAGTAAGCTTAATTAAATTTAATTTATGTAGTTTATGCGTAGGATTTAACATGTTTTTTTAGTGTCCTCTCTGCTTTTTTCCAATTGTTACTGTTCATGAAAAATCTAATTCTATCATTGGGCATCATGTTTTGAGAAACCTTGCCGATGACTGCATTGATGATTTGGCTAACATTGGTATAATAATGCTGTGGTTGTACATTTCCTAAGTTTTGAAAGGACACATGGTAGCACCGTGTGCCTGTGTTAAATTTACGACTATATCGTGCCGGTCCAGGTCTGAGAGTAAAATGGTCATCAGGATTAAATTCCTAAAAATCATACATGCAAACATATTAATATGCATTTTCACCAGGTAACTAAACATTTCATTAATCAACATACATTAGCTATTTGATTATTGGGTGATTCCGGCTGTGGGGATTGCTGAGGTGTTGGTGAAGGGGCATTGATGTTGTCAAGATCCACTTGCCCTCCTCCTATTTGTACAGCAGTTTCACCAAAGCCTAAGTATTCCATTATTGGGAGGAGATCACTCTGTAAATGTAGATAAACCTCTGCCATGTTTACACTGATAACAATGTTACGGCTGTACCTTCCCTTCTTGTACTGCTATCCAATAGGATGGTCCAGTCTAACTACTTGACCCCCACTTCAATAACCGTGGTAGCGTGAGTGCCCCTCGAAGGTGTTTTGGGTACACATCGGTTTTAAGGTTCTGGGGTCCATACACGGGGATCCTTAGAATCGTAAGGAATGCGAATGTGTGAGAGAATGCGAGTCATATGATTTACACTAACCCCTTATCATTTATTCGGTAACACGGTAAGACTGATAAGATACAACAATCATTAACGATCGACCAACAGCGTATTTCGTGCTGCGGCTAATGTTTCAAAACTATAAGCAATTTGATTTAATCATCACCATCTAATCTCAATACCCTACTGGTCAACATATAAGCTTCGCAACATGTATAACATTTCTGGGCCTAAGTTCCTATATTTCCTTATCAGATATCATAATGAAACATCAAAGCGCAAGAGTTCTGGCTATCCTAAATACTCGAAATCTAATAAAGGTTCCCCTTATGAAGCAGTTCATCTTACCACTCGTAGAACCAATAGGTGATATGATCCTCTCTCTCGGTAGAATTTCCTGCAACGTAGCATTGATAATCCTTGTTGACTTTGCACCACTGTCTTCTTGGTTAGGCTAAATACTGTAGTAGTTCACAACTTCTATTATGGCACTGTCTTTGCGGTCTATCCTTCAGTGTCTTCTTCGACTTGAACTCTCCTTTATTTTCCTATGGCAAATTCTGCTCCCCTTTTATATGTTTGAGGCCGGTATCAAACTTCCTCCTGAATGTTGGGGGGCAAGCCCCTTTCCTTCAGCACAGGACGTTTGTACCTTTTTAGCTTCCTTCAAGTTCCCAAGTTTGGAGGTTGCTGTCATCTCTCGTGAATCTGACGGTCCTCCTAGGCCCCATTGCGTTAGCGGCCCCGCTTAGCTCTACAGCGTCTCTGGTTTCTGGTTGACCTAATGGTCCTGGCTTGACCCCCTGATGCCTCTGGGATTCAGTTGTCGGTCAGTCAATCCGTAATTTGTTTGTTCAGTACCCCGAGGATATTCTTAGTGAGTTATTGTCAAAATGTTTTGGCCAGCATCCTTAGTTTGTTGATAATGTTTTTGAATTACCGATGTTTGTGACAACATGCGCATCTTGTTAGTAACTCAAATGTTTATCACTTCCATTGCATGTTGCATGTTTGCTGAGGATTGTGCTCCTGGCATTGACATGTGTTTGCCCACTAGCAGTCCCAGGGACCAGATTGTAGAATCGATGCCGGCTGAGGAAGCTCTCCCTGACCTCATCGATAGTGTATCTCTGATCACTCGCCACGGGTGGTCTTCTTCGCCTCTCAGCTAACAGACAGGTCAGTGATTTATGGCTCAGCGATTACTCTGGAGATTATCTTCACGATCATGCTTTTCTTCGTGTTCGACGCGGGCCTGGGTGAAGTGGCCACGGTTCGGGAAGATGAGAACTGGCTCTCTTTGTCTGGTTCTCCTCTTTCTGCCACTCTTGTTGATGACCTCTACTTGGCTACGGACTTTTCTTTGGACGCTGGACTAACGCATGCTAACAGCTGATTTGACCGGTGAGCTAGTTTCCTAGGCTGCTTATAGTGACCATCCTTAAAAAACACATGTCATGGCAACCATACAAAGTGTTCTTAACATCATTACAAGTCACAAGCTAAAGTTATTTAATTTAACTCAATTATTAACAAAATAACACAAACTAATCAATATGAGTGAAAATTCATCATACAAGAATATTTATGCCTTAAAAACAATTTGCATTTACAATTTACATCTGGTCACTGTTTACATTGTCCACAATAAGCAGGTTACCACTTTTTCAGGTTTCACTGGCTCCACTGTTGTTACTTATAAAATAAAAAAATTACTGATATTCGGAAGTTTAATATCCGGAGTAGCCGAATAATAGGTAATATATTTAAGTCTACTTTTCTATGTCAGCTGCTTATGCCGTCATTAAAAAAGCAAATGTTTCCGAGGACGGGGTAATATATTTAAGCCTACTTTTCTACGTCAGCTGCTTATGCCGTCATTAAAAAAGCAAATGTCAAAAGCGCCTTAGCATTTTCAAGCAGATGACGTTGTAGTCGTATTTTCGCACGTCGCGCGAGCCTAGCTATGGCAAACGCATTGCGAGCCTTGCAAGCGCGATTGCAAGGCCTTGCGCGAAACGCAGCTTGGTGGAAACCCAGCTTAATAGCGATTAACTCAACAAGGGTTCAAGATTGCCTATAGCAATTCCCCCTTTGTTAAGCAACTAAAACAGAACCAGAAATATTCTACAAGGCATTACTATCCCCATGCCACAGTACAATTTAACCGCAAAGCGCAAACACAATCATCATTTTCATATCTCAGCTGATGCGTTGCTTAGGTTTCATCTAGTTCAATTCACTGCCAAACCTAGGATAACTAAATATCATGATATCAAAAAATAAAAATAATAACAAGAATATCTCAGAAGCACCCAAAAATCTTTAAAGTAAAGATCAAAAAATAGAAAGAGCTCACTAACATGGAAATTTTTTTTTAATAATCATACGAGCAGGTCAAAAAACCGAAAAAGATCGAAAAAGCGAAAGAACTCATTTCAATGGAAATTTTCTTTTCTATTTCAAAAATCATACGGGCTGGGGGAACGCTCGCACTTTCACCATGTCACGAATTAATTGGGTGCGACTTCTATTAACGAGCCAACTATTTATTATTTGAATAAGGGCTTACATACAATGCATCGGCAATGCAAGCGCATGCATCATGTTCCTGTAGCATAGTAAGTGCCAGAACATCATAAGAAACAAGCTCAAGTTCAGGGTCGCCTATAGCAGTTCCCCTCAAGTTTGCAATGAACATGACAAATCATAATTCACAATCACATGTGCACACAACATCTCACCCAGGCGAAACAGTCAAGCTCCAGATAAGGCCTCTCACATTAGAAATAGATCACCAACAAACATGGCTGATACTTCAGCTTGCGTGCGCAGTGAACACATGTTCACAATAAGATAAGCAAGCCCTTACTTCCAGACATAAAGTTCCTCTCTATTTATATTACTAAACCCCTGGTGTCAGCCAGATGCGATCACCTAAGGGCAGGGATTAACATGTTATTAATAGAATGTTGTGCTACTTGCACAACATCATAATCCCCTAAGGATCAAAGTTAAAATACTAATTGCACAATTCGTGTAATCTCCGACTGGTGGGCAATTTGCATACTATCACGGTCAGCTGACTGTGACATTCTTCCTTAAAATTCCGTCACTTTGTGAAAGAGGAACAAACTTGAAACAATTTGGAATTGGGAATTTTGGCACTGCATCAGTATTAGCCTATGAAAGTTTTAATGGTGAGTTGTCATTTACCTAAATATTAAGAATACAATTTATAGCACTCCTATTCACACATGTAAAATGAAGTTGACAATGAATCATATAATCAAATTGAAATTTAAGCATTAATTGAGATGAAAATACATGAAATGTAACACATTTTTTAACTATTTTTTAAAGAAACATGCTTTAAAACACATGTCATTTAATCAGATTACTATTTTGTAAGATGTGTATTATTCACATAAAAATTTCCCTATTTTTATCACATAATTTAATAGCATATATATTGTTAATTGTGTATATAATAAAAACTTAACGCTCTTATAACTTATATGCTTAAGTTAATGTTGATTTAATTGATCCATTATCACATTTGCATAAATAGTTAATTATCAAGTTGGAAATAAGCTTACCGTAATTTGCATATCTAATTTATAATTCATTGTTATTGTGATCTTGCTTCCATCAGGAATTTTTGTAGCTTTATCAATTTTAACATACTCCTGGAATTTGTTGTTAAAATGCTGAATGAAGGCTCACCATTACAGGCATCATTCTGAAGATTTCTGAAAGTTTCTCTTAAAACATCATAGTCTGATAAATTTACAGTAGCTTCCCTCATAGAAGCAAGCTTTTTCTTTCCCCCATATTTTATTAAAACCTCTCTAAAGTTTGCCATTCCTGAAAACTGTTACTAAGAAGCACTTAAAATTCAACAGCTAGGCCTGCTTTGCAGTTAAGGGAAAGTCAGTCAGCAAAAGGGTATGGGGAATTTTCGGAAAATTGTCCTGGGGCTCCTAATTGTAGTAAAATTATAAAATTTCGTTTTTTGAAAAAAGCCCACTTGCAACTATTAAATGAACCCCCTATTTGTGTAATTGCGTTAATAATTTATTTTTAATAATTAAAAAACAAAACAACAAAAGTTTCCAAAAATTGCCAATGGATGGCGCTAGTAGTAGCTAGGACCAAAAAATTTCACCATTTTTGGTTTTAAATGAAAGAATTTTAAATATTTAAAGGTCTTTTCTGCTGAAATTCTTTTTTCACTTCAAAGATTAAAACATAAAGAACACGTTTCAATCGTTACATTACTTGAGAAACAGAGTCTTAAGGGAGAACTTATCTTCCGAAAATTATTTGGCAAATTTCAATTCAAAAATTCATTTGGTCGTGTTGTCAACTATGTTACCCTGTGCTTATATCCCTGAGTTTATCTCTATTAATTTTCTATACAAGACAACCCCTTAAGGTGGGATTATCTTGTACTTAGAAAAAGGAGACCACACAGGGCTAAACCACATTCCAAAATTTAGCACCTTTGAATTTAGGGTATCAAACTAATTAAACTAATTAGGGTATTAGGCCAGTTCTGCGAAAATCTAAATATAACGTCTAACTACTTCCCATAAAGTTCAACAAAGTTGGACAAGTTGTTTTAGGTGATAAATTATCTATATCAATTCGAAGTATATGGGTTGAAGTTCTACCAAATATAATGCCAATTTTTCAAAATTAGCATGACAATTTTCTGAAAAAGTTAAAAGTTTGTATTCGAAAAATTGTGAAAGTCTTGAAAATCTGAACTCTGAAAGCGGTGAGAATTATGAAAATTTGTTCTCAAAATCTGTTGAAATTTTTTCCAAATTTATGTTCGGAAAACGTAGGCAATTTTGCAAGTTTGTCTTTCGAAATTGTATAAAATTTTGCAAATTTGTCCTAGGAAAACAATTGCTAATTGCGAGAATTTGTATACATTGACAATATTTAGAAGTTTGCAAATGGGCCCTGAGTTAACCGCGTAGAAGCATTGATTTTGAATTGTGACAACATTGAAAGTTTTTCAAATTTACACTAAGAAAAAAACGTGAATTAATTTGTCCTCAGAATCTGCTGAGAATTTTACAAATTTCTCCTCATAAACTGTTGAAAATTTCACAAAAGTCCACTCGAAAACAGTTGAAAATTTTGCACATTTGTGCTGGAAAAGTTTGAAAATTTTGCAGTTTTATTACGAAATTTTCGTACATATTGCAAATTTGTCCTCGGAAACGGTTGAGATTTTTTCCAACTTATTCTCGGAATAGGTTAATAGAATTTTAAATATGTCCTCGGTAAAGGTTGAAAATTTTGTTAGTTTATCCACTAGAAAATTGAAAATTTTGCAAATTTGTACTGACATTTTTTTTAAAAACGTTTGCAAATGGGCCATGCGAGAACCGCATAGAAGCATTCCCTGACGTTTTCAAAATAAGTCTTCCCTGATTTTTGTATGGCTTTTCCAGGTCTTTGGAAAAACCTTTTTTTACACCCAGCCAGCAGCATCAGAAAAAACAAAGTCGAAACACTGGGTTACATTTAGATTAGAAGGAAAACAATTGACTTTTTTCGTATAAGCTGTTTTTATGATTATTCAATGAGTCAGTGATGTCATATGTGTCAAGCGTGATGCCATACTTAACAATACGCTGATTATGCGTTAATAATTGAAAATGATGACGGCGACAGTGAGGAATATAGTGACGAAAATTGCGCGCCAGGGGGATGAAAAATAAGGAAATAACCAAAAAACAGCTAAGGCAGATCAACGTAAAATCGTAATCAAATATTTAGAATAAAACGGAAGTCTTAAAATGCGATGAATTACCATAAGGAGGCCCCCTGGAGGTGAAAACTATGGGAGGTTACAAATATGGAGAGTTCTTTGGTTTTTGGTCAATTCAGTTTACAACATTTGAAGTCAGTTATGTTGGGTATCATACAGTTAAAAACTTCGAATTCCGAGAAAAGAAGGGGTAGAGAGGCCCCTGAAAAAATAAGATGGATTTCCATAGTAAAGACGAGATTGTTCACAATAATATAAACGTTGATCAAATTTATTTGATGATTTTAAATTATTTTTCTAACCATAAATCAGCAATGAATCAGTTACGTAAGTTAAACTAAGAACAAGAAGCTTTCACAAAGAAAATTCTAAAGAACCTTGCTAGATTTGCAAAAATTACAGAATTTTAACGAGAAAATCACTACATTTTACAAAAAATTTCACACAAACTATTAGGTTTCTTTTGGAAATTTCGTTTCTATTGGAAATTTGTATGAAATCTTCTAAGAAAACAGTCGAGTTTTCATAAATGAAATTTATTAAAATATGGTTAGATTTCATTCAAATTTCCAACAAAAAAAATTAATAAAAAATAATTAGATTAACAAAACAAAACTCATAACAAAAATAAAAACCTCCACAAAAGTTTCTGAAAGACATTGGAAATTTTCGTAAAAGTTCAAACATTTTCCATGGTAATTTCTGCGAAAGTCAGGTTATTTCGCATTATGAAATTGGTTCATGTTGAAACTCAACCTTCTCCAGACCTTTCTGGAGAAAATGTCCGTTTTGAAAAGGCACATTGGACAAGTTCCCTGACAAATGCCCCTAAGGGACATACATTGAACTTTTCACAATGAGGGGTGAAGTTTCAGTGGAAATTTAGGTCAACCATATTTTGAGAAACTTAAAATAGGAAGATTAAAATATAATGACATCCAGAAAGAGTATCTGGTATCATTGTCAACTCGTTTTGGCGCCCTTAAAATTTGCCTAAGGGTAAAAATTTGGTTTGTTAAGTGGCGCCATCTATTGAACAAATCGTACATGACAGACTACTGTGACTTCCCCTTAACTTCAATTTGTCGGCATACTGTATATACTGTAATAGGTTGTTGGATCGATCCCTGGTAGTTTGATCAAAGAAGAATTTTGACAAATAAAGGAGACGCCTTATTAGGAATAACATGGTGTGTGTGTGTGTACATATCTGATTCACGAGTCATGAATTTCTCACAACCAATTATTTTAAAATAGCTCAATGTTTTGACTCAATGAGTCTTCCTCAAGAGCTATAGAAATTATATAAAAACAACACTTTTGAATGACAATAAATTCCTGCAAACTAACCTAATTGCAAGATATGAAAGTTAAATAGTATTAAAAATCGAAGACAACAAAAGCTTAAAAACATGTACGTGTACAACAGCTTACGTTTCTAAAATACAGCTAAAAAGCATGCAGCAACAGCTTAAAACCCTTGTTACAGTACTCGCTTTTTAATTGGTTGTGAGAAATTCAAGACTCGTGTATCAAATTTGTTCGAAGGTGCATTCCAACCACTGGAAGATAGAGAGAATTACATGTTATTGTACATATACAGTATATATGTTTCATGGGAAAACATTTCATGCAAAATGAAGGAAATGTTGTTCCAAATTACTTTACATTTATTTTTGTCCTAAAAACGCCATTTTAATGGAAGAAATTACATCTTTTCTAGACAAGACGTTATTTTGATCGTGTTAACGACGAACTTACGGTATATGCAAGGTAATTACATATTGGGACAACTCATGCGACGTCATGTACAATTGTAAGTTGCCAAATGTACAGCAAAAACAGGCCGACTTATGACGTCTAATCAACGAAAACTGGGACAAGCAAAATGTTAACATACCAGTTTCATCGTGCATGACGTGCAATAAAATATAGCCATGAAAAAGAAAGACGTTCCGTGAGTATGAGATTTTCATTCCAGTTTATAATCTACAACCTTCATGTGACGTCATTCACGTCAACTTAGGACGTCATTTTCGTGGTGATTTTTTTTTTCTCCAAAACGTATCGAAAAAAGATAACGCCCAGCATAAACGTCGTTTTTTAAAGAAAATGACGTCTTTGAAATAACGCGTACCACGTGTTGTAGCCGGATGTCATTTGTTGTAATCGTTAATTGTTATTTCAGTGTAAATCTGAATGAAAATGTCTTATTCGGACGTCATATTATATTATCCTGATTTATTTGTTACATGTCGGAGTGAATATAATGTCTTTTACAGACCTCATACACGTCATATGGATTCTATTACTGGCGTCATTTTTAAATGTGAAGGCTTACAGTTAAAATAAAACACCATCATAAACTCATAAAATGATGTTTCTGGTTATACATGCAGATACAGGTTTAGTAAATCACCGTGGCGGAAGCGCTACATTGCTGTCTTGTGACGTTCCAAGAAAATATACATGTATATAGGTTAGTACGTGGATCTGCGTGTCTGCTATTATACAAATTTGTGCAAAGCACTGTATAAGCACCACTTCATAATTGAAAACATACTGTATGTTTAAGCCTGATTTAAGTTGTTGTTAAACAAAGTGCGTTTGGCTGGCTTGTTACGTTTAGGGAACGTCATTTTAACTTTGTATATGCAGTATATTTATTTATGCACGCACATTGTTATAATGGCATTTTTTTAAACAGACTTCCTAAAGCTTATAATGTAGGCTAGCTATAAAACACATGGTCCTCTCCATGTTTTCCCGTAAAATACACTTTTCATACAGCGTGAAGTCTTTTTTTTTACAAATTAATTGCAATTTCTATATATTTTTATAAATTTTAAATTCCTCGCCATTACCCTTCAGGGAAAACAAGTTCGTCATTTTGCCACCTGTTTCTAGGTTCCTATATAGCCTGAGACCACGGATACGAACATGCGCATACATAAAGACGTAAATTAAGGTAATTTAAGACCAATGAATTTTTCGTGTTGCAATTTGTGTTAACAATAAATAGGCTATACTGCCCGAGGTGACGTAATATTCTATTCTTGTATCACTATTCTTTACCCTACAGTCAGTGCAAATTATAAGTCGAACTAAGCAGTCTGGTCATGATGGACCCCAACATACCAACGTTATGTTTCCTGTATTTGAAACCGGAAAAGAAGACGGTCAAGACCGATTTAATATGGATACTATCCCAACATTCACCTGAAGGGATTGAGGGAAAAAAGGAAAAACTCGCGTCTACCGAATGTGAAGGTTGATAAGTTAACCTGGCAGGCAGCGGAGAAAGTGGATTGAAAGAGAGGAAAAAGGAGAACAACCCCCCGCCTAAGTGATGGACCAAACTGAAGGTGGTGCCTGCATGGTCCTATTACGAGGGGTCAATGCCACAATGTGGGTCACTGTGCCGCGATGAAAACAAGTCTACACGTATGTACGCCTGGGCGAAAAAAATCCCGAGATGAGTTGTATGCGTCATATCAGAATTTTGATATGTATAGAAACGAACAATTGCTCGATGATGTCTGTGTCCGAAATAAAATGTTAATTTACCAAGTTTGAAATTAATAACAAATTTTAAAATTTCCAAGCAAGGTGATTTCTCCCCCTTCGAAGGGCAATTTATAACATTAAAAAAACTATAACATGATTTCAAAGAACTATCTTTTAAAGATAGGTTCATGTTAAGGTGACAAACTGAAATTCGTTTTCGGAAACTGGAAATAAAGTTTGTGAAATTACATGTACAGTTTATTTTCCGAATCTGGGGAGTTTTTAGTTACGGTATAACTGAGAAATGGGGCTCAGCCCCTTCTGGTATGTTGGTATTAGTAAATTTGTATAGTTTAGTTGACTATTGAATCTGCTTGCCATTACTAGTGGCTAATCTGTAAAGTATAGCCATATGTATATGGGTTCATGGATCGATGTTTCAAAGGAATGATTCCATGAAGTTAGCAGGCCTAGGAGTAAAAGTTGGAGGAAGTTTAATTTTTGATCTTAACCCAAACATCCAATGTTTTGGATGGCATTCCAATAAAAGTATAGATGGGGCCAGGTGCAGGGGGGGGGGACTTCTGATACACAGGGTACATGGTGCATTTATATTTGGTCTGAAAGGGCCTGTTTTTAGGTATATATTTGTAAGGGTTTGCCCGGAGCTGGAATATGAACTTTTTCCGAAAGAAAGAGATATTGTACTTATAAAGTATATGGTTACGGTAACTGTTTACTACAGTTTTAAGTATGTAAGTATGGCTCATCTTCGTAAAGTATAGCTCGTCGAAGTCATCTGGAGTTTTGTTCCCGAAAGTTGTTAGATATTTAATGTTTTGAAAACTTGCTTCAGGATGGAAAATCAGATTCCACCGTCAAAAATTTAGTTTCAAACTTCATGTAAATTATGACGATTCATAGCGTCATAGGTGGTGCCTTCACGGTGGTGACGTCATGAGTGTAAAAGTACGATGAAACATACATCCGCTTGAAACGGATTCTATAAAGGGCGGAATTTTCGACGTAATCATGAGTTGCATTTGTGTTCATTGGCTTAATTTTTTTTAATGAATCAAGAAATGCAATGCAACAATTAAATTTAAAAAGTTAACGAAAAAGTCCAGCTGTCCACTACAAACCACTTGGCGTCTGTTGCATTACTGTAACGTAAATTGTTTAGAATTCGTAAATTTGCCAACATATAAAAGTAAAGTTAAATTTCGATATAAAAATAAGTGAAATATTCTTTAGTATACACTGCATATAAGATAATGTCCACATTTTTAGGATTCAGAATTCCAATGTATTTTTTTCCAAATTATTATCATTATGGAAAAATATGAGTTTAGCTCATATATACACGTACATGTAGTAGCCTATACGACACAGCGTCATACGGTGACGTTCTATCGATAATCGTATATATCGATCGTATATTGTATCGGTTCGTATCGCACCCCCATGTAATTCTTTGACTATCACTATCGATATATCTGATTGCTATATTTTAAACCAATGGGTCCTATTGTGCTACCCTGTGGGTATCTGAATGATATGGGCAATGATCGATACGATCGTATCGCGTCGGTCGTATCGTTGGAATTGAAGTTCTAATCGACATACATGTACAAGTAGATGTATACATGCAGCACAGCATATGCCCGAAACAGGCACTATATATACACGTTGAATGAATTGTCTGCAAATTAAGCTGGTATGTACAACACGTCACGTGATTAACAGATGATAACAAGTCGTTTTCGTTACTTTACAAAATGAGTTGCATTATGCATTCATTCCTCTAATAATAATAAAAAAAAATTCAACGAATGAACACAATGCATCTCATGAAAAAAGCACGTTGCAAATACTGTCCAGGATCCGTTTTAGTCATTTGGTTTTCCAGCTTCCAAAACTGGAAATTCCCAATCCGGGAAATCTGCATTTTGCGAAATTGTAAAGCAAGCCATACCAGTTTCTGAAACTCGCTTCCAGCTTTAGGGTAAGATCGATCACGTCGAACGCTTATTGCAGACGCTTACCACTAAGCGTAGGTGAGGCATAAGTCTGTAAAGTCTTAATGAAGACGAAGCGTTGATAGCAGAGCCACCGCCACAAAGTTTGGCTATTTCCCTTTAATCTCACCGATACTAGACGGGAACGCCAAACTTATTTTCTAGTTGTTAGTTTTGCAAAAACAGTTTGAAACGCCATCTTTTTCGTTCTCACAAACCAGAAAAGTTTCAAATTTGGTTTGGTGATAGTGTGTACCCGGCTTTATGTGAGACGGCCTTGCCACTTCGAGCGGCCGTCTCCAAAGGTCATCAATCTTGCGGCATCTGACCTCGGCTCACGCTCGCCGCGTTCGAGCCTCATTAG
>JAQGBX010005185.1:0-14084 GCA_034698745.1 Megaphyllum sjaelandicum | reverse complement strand
TACGAGTCTATCTGAAGAGGATTTGGGATGGAGCTGCTAGCAGACTGAGTGCATTGATAGCATTTTGCTTTTACTTGGGAAAATTTCCCTGACATTTCCATGACTACGTTTTTGATCCCTGAATTTCCCTGACCTGTGGCCACAGTATAGAGAATTAATTAGTTCTCTATACTGTGCTGTGGCCACCCTGGAACGTTCTGGATAATCGACAAAAGTGACGTAGCCTACAGCTGGCAGTGACAGTGCACTTTATGTTCTCAAAATTAAACTACTGTACCACCTAGACGGCAACACAACACTGTGAAACAACTCGGTGGTATTCTTAAGCAGTCAAAAACTTCTTTAACCTCTCGCAAAAAAACCAAAATATTGTCATTAACTTCGGTCTTCTTTAATTTAGAACTAGCCCGAATGTCACTCTCAACATTCCGTACATTTTCCATAAAAACAATCATTATTTACGCATCAACTTCAGTCAAATTGTACCACGAGTATTACCAGTCATGATTTAACAATTAGCGATTGATTTAACAGAAATAAACTCAAATATATTCACCATTTTCAACGGAATATTAGTAGACAAACTTCGAAAGCAGCAGTCAGCAAGGTTGAAGTATATCGATATTATCGATATCACAATGTGACCAAACGCAACTTTCTCGTTAGAAATCTTTATCGGTATAAAAAAAATAAACCAATTAAAGTTGATATCATATTAATTAACGATATCTGAGTCAATAAACATAACTTTATGAGATATTATATAATTAATCGATTTATTAAATTTCTAAAATTAATGTATATTACGTGTTAAAATAAATAAAATTGAAATAGGAGGGAAACCAAGCGCGGTATCTGGTCACATCGATTAAAAAATTGCGCCAAATGTTTTTGGTAAACAGCAACAGTGTTGAAATAGCAGCTGCTTTATGCGTAAATTGTTTCTTTTTTAACTTTTAAAGTATATTTTTAAGTACGAAAATGATCTTGAGCGATTTAAGGAAGGAATTTTACAGTGTGATCTTGGGAAAGGTAAGGATGAGCGCGTCCAAAACGCTAGGACACACCTGAAATTATCCTACGTAACAATAACCCTAATCCTGCGTATAACCTTGATATTTTTGACATCTTTTTCTCTTTTATACAGAGAGTTTTATTACTGGTAAATTTTGACGTGGATGCTTTATGTGCATGCAAGATCTTGCAGGTAAGACCACAGTTATAATGACAGCATTCTTTAAAGTATCAATTTACCAAAACCCAAATTTTGGTTGCTAATACAGGGTGCGTGAAAACCGCTTGAGACCTGTGAATCTAGCAAAGATATATTTCAAACTGTTTTTTTTTTATATTAAGTTAATTGTTGTCTTTTTATGCTGGATGCTAAGCTCTGTCTAGTTGTTAGTTACGTGACAATAATAGTTCAAAATCTCTGGGGGTGCAATGTTTGTTCCGGGTCCCTTCTTATAACTTCTCTATGTTTTTTTAAATATTGACAAAATTTTATAAATAGAGCGTAAGAATTTTTTTAATATTTTAAAAATGTTCACACTTAACCATTTTAAAACTTTTGAAAATTTGTCCTAGCTTGGAAAAACGTGAAAATTTGTAAATATTTAGTAAGAGTTAAAAAATTGGTCCCAAAAAAAATGTGGTGAATTGTGTAAATTTGTCCTTGAAAAATGTTGTTGAGCATTTTAAACTTTTTACTTGAAAATGGTTAAAACATTTAAAATTTTTTCAAATTTGCCTTCAGAAAAAGTGAAAAAGCTGAAAATTGTACAAGTTAATACTAAAAAAAATGGAAAATTTCACAAATTTATCCTTGGAAAACGTTGAATGTTTTGAAAATTTGTCCTCGAGAAATATTGCAAGTTTTTTGGTTAAAATGGTTAAAACATTTAAATTTTTTTTCAAATTTGCCTTCAGAAAAAGTGAAAAAGTTTCCTTGGAAAACGTTGAAAATTGTAGGCCTACAAGTTAATACTAAAAAAAAATGAAAAATTTCACAAATTTATCCTTGGAAAACGTTGAATATTTTGTAAATTTGTCCTCGAGAAATATTGCTAGTTTTTCAAACTTGTCCTCGAAAAATGTTCAACATTTTGAAACTTTACTCGGAGAAATTTGCAGATTTTTCTTGGAAAAAATTGAAATTTTTACTAATTTTACTCAGAATATTACAAGATTGAAAAGTCCTGGGGACCGGGTCCGGGAGCAATGTTCCCCCTGCTCCCCTTCTCTCTGGGCCTGCCACCCTGTACAAGAATGCTGTTGCTCAATATTTATTCATATATCACTCATTTATGGTAATTAAAACGTTATGAAATTAATTTTTTTGTTTTTCTAGTATCTTATGCAATGCGACCAAATAGTTTACTCCCTGGTACCAGTTTCAGGAATCGACGATCTGAAAATCGCCTTCAACGAACACTCCGAACAGGTTAGTACGAGCCTACATTTCGGTAAAAATAAAGATTGCGGACAACTCGAGGCTCGCTCATCCTCGAATTTGTATTTCTCTAGATAAAACACGTAGTATTTATCAATTGCGGCGGAACTATAAATCTGGTCGATGAACTACAGCCCGAAGAAGATGTAGCATTCTTTGTTTTGGATAGGTGAGTACTCGGTGAAACTTACATCTTAACAATCAGCGCTTGTCTTAACTTTGCTTCTAACTTGTCATTTCCATTTATTAAGCCATCGTCCGATTGACGTGTATAACATATACAGCGCAGATCAAGTTAGACTAATGATGCAATTGGGAGAAGAAGATAACATACCAGCTTTGGAAGAAATTCACCGAGAAGATGATGAGGTGAAGTGCTCATTTCAGCACGGTGTCTCGCTATTTTCCTAGGACAACATCTTACAGGGTTCCCCTAGAAATTTCATTTTCAACTTTCCTGACTTTTCCAAGTTTTAAATAAATTTCCCTGACCAATGACAACGTAAAAATGTAACATATTTTTCAAAATTGACACTGGAAAATACTTTTTTTTAAATTTACTAACGACAATTTTGAAAATTGACGTAGAATTTTTTTTTAACAATTTAAAAAAAAATTGCAAGAACATTTTTTAAAAATGTGGTAATGCCGTATTCAATAAACCTGGAAAAGTCAGAGAACTTGATACGACCTGGAAGAATGGTTTATTTTAAAAAAGTCAAGGAAATTCAACACAGTCATGGAGATCCAAAATTAATACTTCAGGGCCCATTTTCCGAGTAGAACTTTGCAAAATTTTCCACGTTTTCCATATAAAATTTTCAAAATTCTCTGTATTTTTTGAGTACAAATTTGCCACATTTTCCAAGGACAAAACTGCAAAATTCCCCACTTTTTTCCGAGCACAAAAGTTTTCCTTTTAAAAATTTTTTCAATGCAATTTGTTTTAATTTAAAAAAAAAATATGTTAATTTTCAGAATTGTCGTTAATAAATTTAACAAAAATATTTTCCAGTGTCAACATTTCATGTTGTCATTAGACAGGGAAATGTGTTTATTTAAAACCTGGAAAAGTCAGTGAAGTTGAAAATTAAATTTCTGGGGGAACCCTGATTTTGTCCTCGGAAAATGTGGAGAATTTGTACTTGGAAAACCCAGAGAATTTTGCAAATTTGTACACAGAGTTTTACTCGGAAAACGTGGGAAATTTTACAAATTTCTATTGGGAAAACGTAGAAAATTTTGCAAATTTGTACTCCGAAAATGTGGAAATTTTAATGCAAATTTCTACTCGGAAAATGGGTCCTGAGCTAACCATGTAGAAGTATTAATTTTGGATTGCCATGACTGCGTTGAATTTCCCTGACTTTTTAAAAATAAACCATGTTTTCCTGATTTTTCCAGGTCATTTTCAAGTTCTTTGACTTTTCCAGGTCTGGTGGGAACCCTGTCTATTATATTGTTTCAATTATAATATTTATAATCTGATATTTGCCTTTTGCGCAAATGTAGTAAAACCTTTTTTTATCCTTCTAAAGTCTGACAACGAACAACCTTCGGACAGCGAAAACGAAGATGGATCAGAACGCACGGCCAAAAGAAAAAGATTAGACGAGAGCGTCATCGAGCGCAGAATCGAAAGGCGCGAATGGGAAGAAAAAAGGGACAAGGTCCTTTTCGATTACCTTCAGTTCACCTATTACGGAACCTCTGTACGCATCTCGGCTCGTGATTCATTTTTGTGCCTGTTACGCTTAAGTTGTTAAGTAGTAATTCTCGGTTTGCTCTTCGTTAGGTGGCAATGCTAATGTTTGAGCTAGCGTGGAAGTTGTCCAAAGATAACAACGACATCTTATGGTGAGTAACTCGCGTCTATCGATTTCCGCATTTCAGCAATTTATCCTGCAATTATTTCTGTTTGATGTCTGCAGGTGGGCATCCGTCGGATTGACGGATCAATTGATTCACCACAAGATTGAGCAAACGAAATACGTCTTGCAGGCCGGAAGTCTGCAAGGGCATGTATCCCGCCTCAATCACAGGTTGGCAGTCTTTAAAAAGAGGTGGAATTAAAAAAAAATTAAGACTTTGTAAAATCCATGAAACATTTCATTCACAGGAACGAAGATGACAACAACACTTCGGTGCACTGCATGAAGTTATCTTTCGATAAAGAGTATCCTTTTAAAGTTGCCATTTCTTTTAAGGCGTGTCACATTCCCGTTGACAACTGCACACTCGTCCATCGAAACAATTTTTCTTAATTATTGTTCAGACTTCAACTGGCCTTGTATCGGCATTGGTCGCTTCACGAAAGCCTGAAACACACCACGTATACGACCTGCAAGTTCAGACTCTGGACTTTAAAGGGGAGAAAGAGACTTTGCGAGTTTTTGGCAGATTTAGGGTAAATGGAAATGTTTTAAGCATTGCGCGAGTACATAATCTGAATTTGGAGATTAAAACAAATGGTGCAACTAAATCTTCGAGCTGATAGCTGGAGCCAGTTTTAATATTCGAATTAAGTTAACGGATGACTGCGCAATCAGACGTTTCTGGTTTTGGGTAAATTTAAAACGTATGTGTGATGTATCGTTTTAGACTACCCCTTGCTCAATGCAAGCAGCGCTACGGATCCATGGACCTTAATCTTCGCAATAACGTACGAGGTTGGATGGAGGAGAAGGTCGAGAAATATGGGTAAGCGTACATAATGTGTTTTCCAAAATGCGTTATCATGCGGGGTTCCCCCAGACCTGAAATAGTCAGGGAACTTGAAAATGACCAGGAAAAGCCAGGGAAGAATGGTTTATTTTAAAAAAGTCAGGGAAATTCAACGCAGTCATGGCGATCCAAAATCAATACTTCTACAAGGTTAGATCATGGCCCATTTTCCGAGTAGAAATTTGCAAAAAATTGCCATATTTTTGGAGTACAAATTTGCAAACTTTTCTACATTTTCAGAGTACAATTGGCAAAATTATCCACGTTTTCCATGTACAAATTTGCAAAATTCTCTTGGATTTCAGAGTACAATTTAATTTTCCACATTTTCCGAGGACAAAATTTCCCACGTTTTCTCAGCACAAATTTTCAACCTTCTTCCAAATACAAAATTTTCCCATTTTAAAAAATGTTTATGCAATTTTTTAAATTTTGTTTAAAAAAAATGTCTACGTTAATTTTTAAAATTGTCGTTAATAAATTTGAAAAAAAATATATTCCAGTGACAATTTTTTACGTAGTCATTGGTCAAGGAAATTTTTTTATAACCTGGAAAAGTCAGGGAAGTTGAAAATGAAATTTCTGCGGGAAACCCTGAAAATGTGTTAAGCCAACTGCACAAAAAATGCCATGGTTCTTATTTTATTTTTTAAATAGTCTGGAACATCTCATCAACGGCTCTTTTTTAGCTCAGTTTGGATTTAAGCACAGATTCTGCGCCTCGGATTTTGTGTACGCCGCATCAGCGCTTTTGGAATCTGGTGTAAGTTCAAGCAGTGGTGCTAGTTCAAAGATAGAATTGAACCTACTTAAGTTTATGCCTAAACATATATCTTTTAAGTAATTCCCCATAGAGAATTTCTGTGTAATTTTCATGATAACATTTCAGGATAAAAAAAACACGACGGAAAATTTTCTGGATGCCTTGGACTGTTTCTCCCGCTCCAACTTGGACACTTTAGAGCACGGCATCGAATTAGCCAAAAAACAACTGGCCGCAATTTTCGTTCAAGTTCAAACTTTCCTCGATTTAAATCAAGTAATTTCCGCGGGTCCATTTTTGTACGCGGTGATATCGGAGGTAAGCATACGGTCAACTTTCGTGACTATCACGCTTGAATTTTTCAAGAAGTTTCGTTCATTTTTGGCATTTTGATTTTAAGAGTGCTCCCGGCAGTGGCTTATTTTCGCACCCTATATGCCTAGCGAGCTTAGCTCACTGGTTGTTACACGCTCATGTTGTAGTGGCAAGTATACACCTTTTTATTCTGGATTTACATACAGTAAAACCTGGAAAAGTGACCACCTGTTTATTTTGACCACTTTTCAGTGACCAGTGTGTGTTGTCTTTTTGCCATTTTTACATTGCCAATTTACCTTGAAAAGTGACCGGATAACGGATGAGTCACGTTACATCTTGCTTTAACCCTTGGACATGATGATTCTGTACTTTTTTAGGTTTTGTGGTTTTTTAATACGTGTATTACAGTCTATGTATAAGTACAGTCTACATGTTCATTATTTTAATTTAATTTAGGCATTCTTCGTATACTGACCACTTGTGTACAGTGACCAACACAGCATTTGTTTTTGGTGGTCACTCTTAACAGGTTTTACTGTACCTTCCATTAAGAGTGTAGTGATTTTTTTAACTCGTACCTGTCGTGCTTCAGTCCAGAAACCGAAAATCTCGTAATTTGCCGTTAATCATCACGGCGCCGAGCGGAGAGGGCAAGTCGCTCGTGGTTGGAATCCCGCCACTTTCCGAAGACTCTCCTAAAAAGTAAGTAGTTTGATTGTAGTCTTTGATTTGTGTACAGATTCGCGTATTTCTTGTTAAATCTTGCACCAATAAGATTAGCTCGTGAATCCTCGATGAGTCATTCGACTAAAGCAGGGTGGCCACAGAGCAGGAGAGTGAGGGAAATGTTAGGGAAATTTTCCCAAATAAAACCAAAATGCTATCCATGCAATCAGTCTGCTATCAGCTCCATCCCCAATCCTCTTCAGCTAGACTCGTAACAAAATGTGATGTTTTGCCAAGCTTCTCATTGCAATTGTTATTTTATTTTTCATTATGACCAAAAAAATTGATATTCATTAACGAGTAAGTTTTGGTCAGGAAAAAGTCAGGGAAATTCAAAATGAAAATGTTGTGGCCATCCTGTAAAGGCTGGGTATCCCTTTATCCGAAATGCTCGGAACCAGAGATTTCGGAATAATTTACCTAAACGCAAGACATTTTGGATGCGAGGACATGTGCATCCTGCAAAACTACGGTCTATTAATTCTAAAACTCTTTAATTGTTCTAGTTTTTTTGGTCAAGCCTTCGTCCAAGCAAGCACCGGAGCCAAAACGGAACTTAATAACAATTTCTTCGACACGCATAGTGAGTAAAACCTGATAAATTCAGATTTGAAAATTAAAAGTTTTGAAACAGGGATCCCCCATACCTGAAAAACCTGGAAAAGTCAGGGAAGAATGGTTTATTTTGAGAAAATCAGGGAAATTCTACGCAGTCAGGGTTGATCTAAAATTAATACTTCTACAATGTTAGCTCGGCCCATTTTCGGAGTACAGTTTGGCAAATTTTAAAGGTTTCTCATATAGAAATTGACAATTTTCCACGTTTTTTGAGCATTAATTTGAAAAATTTTCTACGTTTTTCGAGTACAAATTTGCAAAATTGCCAGGGTTTTCTGTGTACGAATTTCCAAAATTCTCTGGGTTTTCCCCAAGTACAAATTTCCCACATTTTCCAAGGACAGAATTGCAAAATTTCCCACTTTTTCAGAGCACAAATTTTTAACATTTTCCTAATACAAAAAAAAATAATTCCATTGTCAATTTTTCACATTGTCCTTGGTCATGGAATTTTTTTTAAAACCTGGAAAAGTCAGGGAAGAATGGTTTATTTTGAAAAAGTCAGGGAATTCTACGCAGTCAGGGTTGATCCAAAATTAATACTTTTACAATGTTAGCACGGCCCATTTTCCCTGAGTAGAAATTTTCCACATTTTCGGAGTGCAGTTTAGCAAATTTTACAGGTTTTTCCATGTAGAAATTGACAATTTTCCACGTTTTCTGAGTATTAATTTGAATAATTTTCCACGTTTTTCGAGTGCAAATTTGAAAAATTGCCAGGGTTTTCTGTGTACGAATTTCCAAAATTCTCTAGGTTTTCCCAAGTACAAATTTCCCACATTTTCCAAGGACAAAAAAAGGACATTTTTCAATTTTTAAAAACATTTCTATGTTGATTTTCAAAATTGTTGTTATCCATAATTTGTCAATTTTTCACGGAAAAAAAGGAAAATTTTGCAATTTTGCCGTCAGAAAATGTGGCAAATTTGTACTCGGAAACCTAGAACATTTTGAAAATTTGTACACGGAAAACGTCGACAATTTTGCTAATTTGTGCTCGGAAAACGTGGAAAATGTTGCAAATTTGTACTTCTAAAACCTGGAAAATTTGGCAAATCTGTACTCCGAAAATGGAACATTTTTTGAAAATTTCTACTCGGAAAATGGGCCCTGAGCTAACCTTGTTTAAGTATTAAATTTGGATCGGAATGACCGCGTTGAATTTCCTTGACTTTTTCACAATAACCCATTCTTCCCTGACTTTTCCAGGTTTTCCAGGTCTGCATGGGGGAACCTTGCTAAATTGTCTTTAGTAAATTTAAAACAATATTTTCCAGTATTAATTTTGGAAAATGTCAATTTTTCACCTTGTCCTTGGGGTCAGGGAAGTTGAAAATGAAATTTCCGGGGTAACCCTGAAACGTTTTTACTTCGATTTGACCACAAATAAAAGTAAAAGTAATAGTTCTCGCAACTATTATTTAAACATCTCAGACCAACATGATTTTGAAGATTCATAATGTTCCAGGCATCAAATTTTGCTGTAATTTCACGACTGGCTGAAAATCTGTTTTCCTATTATTTTTTCAGTAATTGAAATCGCCACCGAGGAAAGCAGCAAGTTTTTCGACGCCTTGGTAACGCTTCTGAATTAGAAATTTATTGCGAGAATACTTGGACATCCTCCTAGGAGTGAGTTATAAATCCTTTTTTCTTTTCCCATTTGGCACATATTAATTCGAAGAGAAAATTACAACTATATGATACATCCTTGATTTTCCAGTTGACCAGATGCGTGCTCGATGTAGTTTTTCGGCAGAAGTTCGGGACCCTGCCACGTGACTCAACTTCTATTGAACTGGCGGCACACCCAGCTGTTCTCTCTTCAGATCGTGCAAAGCGATGGCGATTCTGTAAGGGCGTACCACGAGAGAAAGAGCAATTGATCAACTCGAACGTCACGTGCCGTGAGAGCCTTTCACATAAGCGTGGATGGAGCCACTTACCTTTCGTCTCCCTCCGGAAGGCCCAGTTTCTCGGATATAAAGGCCTGAAGCGAGCGGACGTAACCGGGATTTTTATCCGCGTTAAACACATTTATCGACCAGATTTCCAAAAATACGCAAGGAGAGCAACTTCCGTTGCGAAATATCCGAGTACCGGTGTTTAACGCCACTGTTATTTTCTGAGGAATAAACGACATCATCATCATCACTAATGTTTGCGAGTGTGTTTACGATGCATGACGATTACAGATCATATAGTCTCGCATCCGTAGCTCCGAGGAACGTGTGCATTTATTTCGTTTAAACTGTACAGTAAAACCTGGAAAACTGACCACCTGTTTACGTTGACCACTTTTTTTAGTGTATTGTTTTTTCTAGCGTACATTTTCTTCATAAAAATTCTCCGTATAGTGACCAGTGACCACTTTTCTATCGCGCACAGTGACCAGTGTGTGTTGTTTTTTTTTTGCAATTTTTACATTGCCAATGTACCTTAAAAAGTGACCAGATAATGGATGAGTCACGTTACATCTTCCTTTAACCCTTGGACATGATGATTCCGTACTTTTTTGGTTTTGTGGTTTTTTACTATGTGTATTACAGTCTACATGTTCATTATTTTAATTTAATTCACGCATTCTTTGCAATAGTGACCACCTGTGTACAGTGATCAACATAGCATTTTTTTTTCTTTTGTGGTCACTCTTAACAGGTTTTACTGTAATTCGTATTTGCACAAATAATCATTGGACAAAAGATGATCTCGAACATAAGAACTAAATACGTACATCAAAAAAACTAAGAAAATACTTCAATTACTATGTTTTACAGTATACCAGGGTTCCTCCAGAAATTTCATTTTTCAACTTCCCTGACTTTTTCAGGTTTTAAAAAAATTTCCCAGGGCCAATACCATAATGTCAAAAATTGACATATTTTTGAAAATCGACATAGTAAAATATATTTTGCAAAATTCAGGGTTGCCAGTTTTTTTATAGATTGGTCTTGCCTGACTTTGCCTGACCATTATGGCAATTTTTCCTGACCACATTTCAATAAATTGACCAAATTTTAATTATTTTTAAAATATGCACAAAGGCTAGCACAATTTCCGTTTCTCGTACAAATGTTGAATTTGTTCATCAATAGATGCTTCTTCCAACTGAGACCTCTTTTTTTCAGTTTCAAGACTTTATATTGTCAATAGTATAGAGCCTTATTTTTTTCCTGACCAAATTGCTAATTTTCCTGACTTTTCTAGCAAAAAAGGCTATTTTTCCTGACTTTTCCTGACATTATTTTTCTTGCCTGACTTTGCAGAAACTGGCAACCCTGAAAATTCACTAATGCAATTTTGAAAATTAAAATAGAAAAATTAAATAACAAAGTTGCATGAAAAAAACAGTGACTTCATGACTACCAAAGTACAATTCGCAAAGACTGTGTCCGAGTACCCCTAACATTATCCGTATAATTTTTTTTGTGTGTTAAATTAACGTGTACGTGTACATTGCACAGCTTACATGATAAAATCATCCCTTATCGGTACCTCGAAGTGTCAACGTTAACTTAAAACCTCAAGGTTAGTTTTAAAGTACATTTTCTGAGTAAATATATTCAATAAAACTCATTGCTTACATCGATTGGTTTGGTCAATACCCTCGCGATTTCTTCCGCCAATTCAGTTTCAAATCCATCAGGAACATCTTTGCTGGCCAGGTTGGTGGTTAAGGTGCAAAGAGGCATTTCTTCTAATTGATCCAGAAATTTAAAATTGATCCCCAAAATGTGGCTACGATATGTCCTTCTTCTTCGATCGACCCTCAGTTAATCAATGACATAATTGCATATTCGACTCACTTCCTGATCTAAAACTTAATTGCATAGTTCAAGGATATAACGCATCTAGGCTCAAGGTTTAATCACCCAGTACCAGCTAGGATCAACCAATGAACCCTTCAGCCGCCCACGCCCCCATTCACTTTAATTGCCCTTTTAAATTCCCTTTAAAAATAACTGCGATTAAAAGCGCTAGGTGGCGCTGCCAACGATCAATTAATCAGCTGATGCCAAGTACAGCACGTCACGAAAGTTTAAAGGCACTTGACCATGCAGTGACTAAGGAGGATATTGTCAAATATGAATACAATAAAACAGGGTTCCCACATTTTTTTTGAGAATGAAATTCCATGACTTTCCAGGTTTTTCCAGGACATTTTGGAAGTATTCCATGACCATGAAAATTAAAAGATATCGTATATTTTAGTTTGTTTAGACTTAGCAAACCTATTTATTTCTAATAAAATGGTACAAAAATTAAAAGCATGAACACTTTTAAAACATCCGAATTTGAATTAGGAAAAACGTGGAAAATGTTGCAAATTTGAACTCGGGGAAAACGTGGAAAATTTTGCTAATTTGAACTCGGGAAAACGTAAAAATTTTGCAAAAAAGGAGATATTCGATTCAATTCACTCACTCACTTGTAAAAGTCGTTCGCTCAAGACAAAAATATTCCAGGAAAAATTTGAAAAGCTCCATGACTTTTCCAGGTTATTCCATGACCTCAAATTCCCTGACATTTCAAGTTTTTCCAGGTTTTTTTTTCCTGGAAAACCTGGTAAAGTCAGGGAAATTCAACGCAATTATGACGATCCAAAATTAATACTTCTACGAAGTTAGCTCAGGGCACATTTTCCGAGTAGAAATTTGCAACAATTTTACACATTTTCGGAATACATATAATTGTAAAATTTCCCACGTTTTCTGAGTAAAAATTTGCAAAATTTGTGTCGAGTAAAAATTTTCCAAATAGAAATTCGCAAAAACTTTCCACGTTTTCCAAGTAAAAATTATTAGCCAAATTGTCCACGTTTTCCGTGTACAAATTTTCAAAATTCTCTAGGTTTTCCGAGTACAAATTTTCCACATTTTCCGAATACAAAATTTTCCCATTTTAAAAAATGTGCATGTAATTTTTTTAAATTTAAAAAAAAATGTCTATGTAAATAAAAATACAGTATTTTCCAGTGTCAATTTTGGAAAATGTCAATTTTTCACGTTGCCATTGGTCAGGGAAATTTTTTTAAACTTGGAAAAGTCAGGGAAGTTGAAAATGAAATTTCTGGGGGAACCCTGTACCACGCTTATCTCTCGACAGTAGTGAATGCAAATTAGTATTTTCTTTATTTCATACTAGTTAGGCTGAGTTAGCGCCTCAAATTGTGATAAAGAATGCCATTGATAGGTAAAATTCAAAAAATGCTATACATGTATATTCCAAATTGCAAAAAAATTGGAATTCAGTAGGGGATATTTTCGATGGAAGCTTTACATTTGCATGTATATTTTCAATATATTTTTTGTCTGAAGATGACGAAGGTAAGCAACGAGGAATTGTGAATGTCTTGTATTTAAATTTCCCCATTCAAAAATTCTAGCTGAATTAAAAACTTTTTATACCCGTCGCATGCATTCATTCCTAGAAGGCTCATTTTTGAAACGCAAGCAACGTGGTTCGATTACTTTGAAAATTAACACGTGGGACATTTGAAAATATGAAATTCACAATTCCTGCCTGGCTATTTATTTTCTTACAATACATCCGTAGACATCTTTTTTCAAATATTTCGTTTTATGCCTAATACGTTGCCATGATTTTCCCATAGAGGAATGGTCAGCTTGTAAGACCCTCTTATAAACTTGTCATTTTTATTCCAAGCTGAGTAACATTTGGGTCAAACTGCGGATCAGATGTCCTTTCAAAATATGAAAATTCAATTTCCAGAATACGAAATTCGTTTCTAGACACCACGTGTCGTAAAAACACGCTTACCTTTTGTTCCTTCATCTGCGCTTCGAGGACGTCAATGGTGTGTCCGATAGAACCGAGCCTTTCCAGTCTGTTTTCGATATGAGACAACCACATCTCCACTTCCAGCCTCTTCTGGTCGAAGATGCGGCTGTCGGCCAGCATCACGTCCAGCTGACCTTTGCGCTGCATCACTTTGGCGTTAGTCTCCTCCCAATGTTCTTTTAATTTGGCCACTGGAGAAAAAAAGAAGAAAAACATCTGTTATTGTGGATCCAATCTCGAAAATGTTAACATTTGTTCTAAATTAACGATCGTGCAGTGAGTGCACCACCCCCCGCTCTGCCATAGTGGCCGTTTACGATCAATGAGCTCGTAAAAATCAACCATGTTTAAAATCTGCCTTTTTTTTAAATTGTTAAGAGTTGTAAGACCCTTATGTGGATTGTCACAAATTGCTAGTTTAAAAAAAAAGAAAGGTGAAACGCTCTTCTAAGCATCTTCCACGTGCATTTTTTTTTCATGACTTCCCAAATGTACGAATACGTTCCTGTAAAATTTTAAATGAAAGTACAGTAGAACTCCAATTATCCGAACTCCGACTATCCGAATCGCTTTCAGAAAATAAATTGAACTCGGAAACGTACATACACGTACAATGTACATGTACTGCGATTCGCATTGGCTACCCGAAAACGGTTTAAGACAGTCAAACAGCTTACTTTG
>JAQGBX010005184.1:0-14089 GCA_034698745.1 Megaphyllum sjaelandicum | reverse complement strand
GAATGATGATCCCCTCTGCCACATGGTACTATGTACTGACTGCAGAGTAAAGAATAGAATAGAATAGAATAGAATCTAAACCATTATAATACCCATTATAATAAGGATGCAGTGAGATAACGTGAAACACTCGATTTATCGTTTAAAAATGAGACGAAAATTTGATTGAACAAACATCACTGAAATATTTACTGTACATTTTTACAGTCATAATATCATTTTAAAATTTCGGCCATTGCATCAGATTGATAAATGAGTAAATCATTGAGACTAACAACTGAAAAATTAATTACGAATATAATTTGTATACTAAATTAATTTGTTCGATTGTTCTTCATTTCAATATACATGTACAAAGTTGGTTACATGTACATTATGTGTGCATTAAAGTTTTTTGAAAAACAATGCAATTTGAAAACATGCATGTTTTTCTAAACAACCACGCACATTTTAAACTAAAGTATTTAATGTTCTTTTAGAGCACAAAATAAAAAAAGTGGAATTATTGTTCCAACTTCCTTAATAAAGAAGCTTGTTTTCCAAATAAGAAAAAAAAAATGTGGTTTTAAGTTCAAAGGCTGCGTTTTTTGAGGAAAACAAGTTGAAGGCTTTTAAACAGCTGTTTGAAACATCAGTATTGTATGTACATTTCCTGGATTTCCAAAAACCTTGAAAGTGCGACGGTCAAACTGAAACTAATACTTTATTAATATAATAATTAGATATACAATAAATGACTTTGAGCTTTCATTAAAAAGATATTTCTGAATAATCATATAATCAAATAATCTGAAACTAATACATTATTAACTTAATAATTGCATACAATAAATGACTTTGGGCTTTCAGTAAAAAGATATTTCTGAATTATCATATAATCACATAAGTCGATTGCAATTTCTAGGCAATCATGTTTAAGTGCCATTATAAAGTCATATCAATGTTAATTGGGATAATTTAATACGATTTCAAGGGGTGTTTCTTGAAGATATGGTCGTTTACTGCTCCTGTATTCGTATGATTATTAGCTGATGATTATTGGTTTTTTTTAGTTTTTAATTTTTTGTCTTCATGAAAATACAGGGTTTCCAAAAGAATGAATTAATTAATGTCGAGGTTTAGCAATTACAGAAAATGGTTGTGTAGCAAGTGTGATGCTCACAACAGGGTCAAGCGAGGGTGGCGGAATTCCAGTTTGTGTGGAAAATGAAAACATATGCATCAATTATGCAAAAAACAAGAACAGTTCCATTCTCGCTAACGATTCTCCCAGGCAAATTCGTTTACCTGAAAAATACAAAAACAATACGAATTATTTAAAATTTGTTTTATAATTGTGTATGTACAGTAAGAGAAACAGAATACTTGAAGTGTTGAAAAGGAGTATTTTCCATTAGCACGAATAAGAATTAAGAATAAGAGCTATAGTTTTTTTATTTATTATTATAAGTTTAGGAACTTTGGGTTAACGTTTTTACCATAAAGTCATTAAAGAGACGAGTTAATGCACTAAGGAGACTCAGTCCACTCTTTTATCTAATAATTAAAAGCTATTCCTAGAAGATTATAAACATTAATTGTACGAGCATAATTGCTAGGTTTGATAGAAATGTTGTTAGGTGACTTAATCTTTTACAAAAACAAATCACTTGGTTTATGAAACTGAATATATTCACTGTTTGCCACATTTGCGTCGTACAGTTGCGTCAAGTTTTGAAATTGTTTTTTGTTGTCTTGCGAGCACTGTTGTTATTTGAAAAAATAATTAAGTTAGTATTTTAAAATTTTGTGAAACATTAACATTCTATTATATGGATTTCACAGTGCTTATCTCATTAGCAAATAGCAAATAGTGTCGTTCTTACAAAAGGGAACGACACTTGCTAATCAGATAAGCATTAGCCCTATCTAAATAATCATGTGAATAAAAAGGCAAGAATTCACTTAATCAATTTGAAACCTGATTGGTTAATAAATATATTGACACTAGAGATATAAGACATACCCGTAGAAAATGGCATCAGGTATTCTGGCCTTTGTATCTGGCCTTTGCTGTTAAGTAAACGTTCTGGTCGAAAAACAAGTGGATCGCCCCATAAATTGGGATCATGATGTACAGCCCAAATATTAGAAAGTACTTGCATGACTTTTGTAATGTGATAGTTGCGAACTGTTGTGCTCGTAGTCGTGCTGTGAGGCGCAGAAAGAGGGATGATGCTGGCAAATCGGTGAATTTCTTGTATTACTGCCTCCGTGTACGGAAAGCTTGCAAATAAAACAAGTTAATTTACAGACGTAAACATTAATTTAACTTTCTCCTAACAATATTAAAAACCAAATTTTCATAAGGGTTACCATTGCAATTAATTAAAAACATTTTTGTAGCCTTCAATGATACGTACAGTAATAATGTCAAATCATTCGTCAATCAAACTGTTGTCTATAAAACATTGTAACAATGTAATGGTTGATAAACTCTTATGCAATGTCTGGAAATGCATGGCAGCAGCCTGTACAAGGTATCTTAATATGAGGTTTATGTGGAGTTTTTAACTACTACGAAAACAATTACATGTGTTGAATTTACGATCATTGCAATATCCGTTTAACTAACATGAGTGATCTTAAACTTAAAATCGTGTGAAAACTACGGTTTTTTTTAATTAACAAGTCTTAGTATGACTGAATCCTGACTTTAATGCAAGTAATTCAATGAGCTAAAATCTGGTGAAGGTGGTGGCTAACATGTCGGTCGCTCCTCCTTAATTTTCAGTGGTTTTATCGTAAATTGTTACCTTCAGTTCTTTCAAATGTTTCCGTATTTCATTGTGAATCGAAATGTTTTTGAGAAATTTCGGTGGACATAATGTGAATCCAATGGCATCTTAGAAGTTGACTAACTTGACTTACAAAGACTTATCGCTATATGTTGGTAATCTCGCAGTCCCAATTACTTCATCCGGTTCCTTTAGCACTTTCTGTTGAATTTCTGGACATGTAATCATATACAATATACCCCAGGTAAGCGTGTTACTTCCGGTATATCTATTCCAGCTCCAAATACGTCGATTAACACAGCTTTTAGGGATTGTTCTATTCAGATTAAAAATTTACTAATAAATTTATATACTTTTTCTCGTATACACAAAAGCCAAATGCTTAATCTTAATGTTTAGGCACTGCCACAAAAATTTAGCGGGCAGCTTGTCTTTGGAAAAACTAAATGAATATGAAAGCTGTATATACGATACTATCTTATATAAAGTTTGTTAAATACATTGTATATACCATATAATGTGGTGTAATCATAAATAACTTTTTCAAAGGAAAAAGTTCTTTCAACGTTCTTTGCGTGTTTCTGCTTGCACATATAAACAACGATTATTTACCTACATTCATTGTTTAATAGATATAAGCTATTTGGAATAAAAAAACAAATTTTTTGTTTATAAAGAAACTATAAAATTGTGTATATAATGCAATAATCGTCAACTTCTAAACATACAGTACTTAAACAATTCTAAAACCTAGAAATGTCTACTTCATCATTGCATTGATAGGAATGCACATTGCCTCTTTAAAGTATAAAAATTGCATTGCTATACAAAAGATTACGAATGTTACCTCCGACTATGATCCAGGTGATATTCATAAAATTAATAAAGAAAACCCTGTTTTTTTGTGAAACTGGTTTGGTTTTTAATCTGCATGTTCGTAACTTTGTTCACTTCAATCATAATGGTCTTTTCCGTCGATTTCTTTCTAGATCCAAAATCTCGCAAATGTTGAAGAGCATAATCGTCTTTTTTTCCTTCCATTCACTGCCTTGGGAGAAAACTATATCTATAAATTAAATAAATCATGTGATGCTGTATCTTGAACAGTTGCCTTCCGAAATCCCAAACCTATCTGACATCTTCACTTATTAATTCGTTAAAGTTTAACTGCTAAATCAGACAGAAAAAAGTCTCCAAACATTTGACTATAGTTCCACATTTTCTCTGTGTGATATGTTACATGTACTTAGAAATTCATATTATCACATGTTAATTATGGTATATAACTGCTGTTTTTGGTTTAAACAGGCTTTTCCCTCGCATCTAATTGGCTGCAAGTGGAATACACAAAAATTGGATTTTTCAATGTAATGTTGTTGTAGGTGGCGCTGCAGTCACATTTATACATTAAAACCTGTTAAGAGTGGCCCAAAAAAATGCTATGTTGGTCACTGTACACAGTGGTCACTATACAAAGAATGCCTGAATTAAATTAAACTAATGAACATGTACACTGCACTTATACATGTAGACTACAATACACGTATAAAAAAACACAAAACCAAAAAAGTACAGAATCATCATGTCCAAGGGTTAAAGCAATATGTAACATGATTCATCTGTTACACTGTATCTGGTCACTTTTTAAGGTACATTGGCAATGTAAAAATTGCAGAAAAAACAACACACACTGGTCACTGGTCACTATACAGAGAATTTTTATGAAGAAAATGTACACTAGTCTCACTAGAAAAAAACAATGCATTAAAAAGTGGTCAACATAAAAAGTGGTCACTTTTCCAGGTTTTACAGTATTCAGATATCATGTGCATGCACTTGATCAGTACAGTAGAGGGAGCTTAACCCTTTACCAATAATACTAGATATCAGGATTTGTTCAGTGGAATAAATTATACTTAGATGGAAACAGTTTTTTCAACATACACTATTATAAACTACATGTATTTGTTCTCATAACTTAGAAAATTAAAAAATACTTATTTTTTCTTATAATAATTTATTTTAATTGTGAATTTCCGAAATTAAAATAAAAATTACTATATTTCTAGAAGAACTTTAGATCTTATATAATATACAGTACATGTACATAAAGAAGAAATGTATGTAGCAGGTATAGGATGGAAATGCACTATTAAATTTTCAAAAAATGTTCGATTAAATCATTACCAAAAATTCCGATTGAATCTTCAGAAAACGTTCGATTAAATCTTCAGAAAATGTCTGATTAAATGTACTAAAATTCGAGTTACTCAGATCGTCATTTTTAGATACACACTCTCCATGTTTACAAAAAGATTACATTTCCGTAATTTAGTTTTATTCAGTGACGTAATCGTAAAAAAACGTACGAATGCCTTTATTCACTAAAAATGTTAAGAATATCATCGTAAGACTTGTACTGGATGACGTCAACAGAATTTTTGTAACGGTCCAGGCAGTGTCTGGCAATTTCCCATTATGGTTTGCATTGTGATATACAAATTAATCAGGTTACAATTATGCATAATTGAAGGACCATGGGCAACTTCCAAAATTAGTTGGAGTTATGACTGTACTGCCCGGGAAAAGCCGGGTTTTCCGGCTATAGTTAGTGATATTTTCTGACACACATGATTGCGATGCAATATCGCATACAAGTGCTATAGCTGTACGTGTGCTGCGTATGCATATTTAACTGGTCTCAGTTAAATCAAGAATATCTGCATATCAGATAATGTATTGTCATTTAGTCATGCAACCATGCTAGTTTAATGTTTTGAAGGTGGGAATGTTTAAAGTTTGGCCATTAATATCAAAGCAAGCACAAGGAATTGGTTTGTTATGTTTATTGATGAATTGTGATGATTGATGCTAAATAAAAGAAAAAAGCTACAGCTATGGTTGGTGTAGCTTCCGTAACCGGAAGGGTCCATAGGCCAAAAAAGGAGGTTGCCATTTTTATAAATGCCCCTTGCATATACACTCCGTAACACTCTCTGGTACAAATCTTGACATTAATTGTTATCTATTTAACAAGTACGACCCTTCTCCGCATTCCATTATTTTATAACAGTACCTCAATTAGGATCAATGACATAAAAATGAGCTTGCGCTTGCAATTAGATATGTAAAAAAAACTTGTTCTTAAAACCGGCTTGAAAGCTAATTCAAGATCGTATCTTGAATAATAATGAACTTTTAAGCTCGTGTTCACAACGTTAGAAATCTGAACTTCATCAAGTTACTAGACCCCCATACTGTACTTAAATATAGTTAGTCCCAATCAATGAATCATTGATCAATGTCATCATTTAAACTGATCTAATTTATCATTTTTTAAGTAGGCTTCAGGGGCCCACTCAGGATGTGGCGAGCATGAACAGCAATATAATGCATAATTTGCATTACACAATCTAATTTCCATACTGTTACTATACAGCTGCTTCTCTAAGCTGTATACTTTAAACTTAAGCTTGTCTTGCGCTGTTTAAGAATTACATATGCTATTTATCATTGTATTCCATAATTGCTTCGATCATAATGTTTTTTTGGTCTACCAGCAAAAGTGTCAGCCTGTTCCACGAGGGTCTCCTTCATGGCTGCCCAGTCATTCAGGATGAGTAGCCTCTTGCTGCCCAAGGGCAAAGAAAATTTGCTGCGGTAAGTTTTCGCCAAATTCCTAAACGTTACATAAGGATATTTCCCCACAAACGGCGCGTAAAAAACAACACGTAAAATTAAGAGGTTCTGGTGGAAGTTTTTGAATTCGATTCCAAAAAACCATATAAATGAAGTGACAGCTAGAGCCGCGATGATCACAATTTCGTTTAACCACTCCATTACAGCGTCACAATTTTCTCAACTTAAATGTTCTACTGGTGGAATGGTTGTCGATATTTGATGAACTTTGCGTGTAAAGAAAGTCTATTAAGTACGTGGTTCAAATCGAAAATAAATTTTTTTTTTCAAATCTACATGCACGTAATTCAAAGCTAATAAATGAACGTATTGAAACAATATTTGCACTCGCCCACTAAATTGTTGATAGCTTTTCAAGGTAGTCTAGTGCCAAGACCCTGGTTAGCAATCAGCTGCAGACCGGAAATACATGTAACTCTATGGTGCCTTGAAAGTGTACGGAAACTGATAAAACTTATCGAAGGATTTCTACTGCTTAGTGCAAAGATAGCCACATTTAAATTTCTAAATTTGCATTTTGAAAAATTATTTGAGAAGCATGTACTAATCAGCGTTTTCCATTGTAAATATTGTCCAATATTCATAAGATGCGTGAGATTTTCATGTGTATACTTGTATAATAGATTGATTTTTAATTTAATTTGTCCTTTGTTGCGCGCATAGAAAATTTTAGCAAATGCATAATAAATGTAAACAAATAAACAAAACAGAAATGTATATTTTTAATAAAAAAATATTGCAATTGTTTGTATTTAACTTTTTTACTTTTACTATTATTCATGTACATGCAGATCTCATCTGTACAGACTTCCTGTAATGTTATTCGAAAACAAATTTGTTTAATGAGTGTTTTCAAACAAACTCTTTTCAACACAACACTCTCAAGGCGAATTACAGTTGTAATATAAACCATGCGTTTGAACATCCCAGTTGCAAAGACCTTGATTGTTAGTCCTGCCACTTTGGCATATAAGATAATTCAGCTGGGGTGCAACGATCAATATTCCGACTATATAACTGACGAGTCAACAGATTATGTACCGAATAAAGATTTATTGCTCGGAAAGGCATTAATCAGTCAGGTATTATACAGTACTGACTGGTACATGCATTTTGCAATCTCCGTCAGTTCATACATGAAAGCTACTTGAACTGTATACTGTGTCAGTTAAGCTATCAAGAAATACATGTAAAGTACATGTTTAAAATTATACTAGGATTTAAATAAACAAACAATGCAGCTTATGTATACAAAAAATTCCTCACACTTTCACTCGCGTGTAGACAGGTGTAGATGTTGTCGAACTGGTTTCTTGTACATTTTTAAGTTTAATTTTATAATCAGCTTTAAATCAATTTTTGACTTTGTGACGATGATTCGAACGAATAATCGTTGTGTCGTAAGTGCATGCCAAGTGAATTAATTACAAATTTGGAAGGTTAAAAAAATGTTCTGATGATTTAGATTATTTTACTAAAACGGATAAAAATTCAATTTAAGTGGAAGGATGGTAAATGGTAATTAAAGGTAAATGGAATGACCTTTAAATTTATTTGAAGGAAAATTGCAAGTTGACAAATGTCACCTTGGAATATAAACTCATTATAATTAAATTTTTGATTTATTTTTATTAAAAATGTACATTTCTGTCTGTATTGTTTATTTGTTTAAATTCCTTATGCAGTTGCTTAAATTTTATATGCGCGCAACACTGAAGACATTAAATAAAAAATTAAGTTATCACATATGACAATCTCACGCATCGTATGTATCTATTGGACAATTTTCACTGACAACAATAAAAAATGTTGATAAATGCTTTACATAGCATTTTAAAAAAAAAGCAAATTTAGAAATGGAAAGGTGGCTATCTTTGCACTGAGCAGCAGAAATCCTTCAGACACGAAACCGTTCAAGAAGTTTAATAAATTGTTGTGCAATTTTGTTACAAACAAAACACGAATCTAATTCATTTAAGCTTTAATATGCATTATATTTAAATGTATGTGACTGTGAAGTACATGTAAATGACTGCCAAAAGTATGATGCATGCATTAGTTCAATTTACTTATAAGTCGCAATTCAGTAAACGTATATGCGTATACAATTGTACAATGTCAAAAATATTTTTTTTTTGAATTTACAGTTATCGTAATTTAATTAATTGAATTAAATGAATAATTTACAAATTAAACAAATTATTTTCGAATTTAATTCAGTTTCTAAAAAAATGTTTGCATAAATTGTTTGCTTTGTCAACGCAAACAATTTATTGCAGCTTTGCATTGTGATCGATTTGGGTATAATTCAGTGAGTATATACAATGTATGACATTTATGTGATAGTTATTTTAAAGAGCTGAGCCACGAGACCATATCCTGAATATTTATTGGCATTACGAATATTCAGGATTTGGTCACGTTGCTTGAATCTTCAAAATAATTTTCCATATTTGTCATACTCGCTTAATTGTACCCAAATGGGCCAAATCGCTCACAATTCAATGCCTCACGTGAGTACCCTTATTATTATAGCAAAATATATACGCAAATTTAAGTAACTTGTTAATAAGTTAATTGTATACAATAAAACACTTTGAGTTTTCAGTAAAAAGATATTTTTGATTGATCATATAATCTGACTATTCGAATGCAATTTCTAGGCTAAAAAGTTTATATGCTATTACTAATTTGGATAATTTAATTCGATTGTAAAAGAAGTTTCTTGGGCTATAGAAAAAATCGATCATTTTACGCTCATGTAATTGTTGTGCAATTTTGTTACGAACAAAACACGAATCTAATTTATAAAAATTGAATTGTATTTAGCAGTTGATTTAGCATTCTATTTGTCTTCGTCAAGAAGTCACATGCATGGTTTCCAAAATCAAGAATTAATTAATGCCGAGGTTTAGCAATTAGAGAAAATGGTTGTGTTGCAAGTGTGATGCTCACAACAGGGTCAAGTGATGGTGGCGGAACTCCAGTTGGTGAAGAAAAGGAAAACGTATGCATCAATGATGTAAAAAACAAGAATAATTCCATTCTCGCTAGAGATTCTCCCAGGCAAATACGTTTACCTATACAGATAAAAATAGTCGAAGAGTACATGCTTGTGTTGAAAAGAAAAAGCAGTTTACATTTTAGTTGTATAAGAGTAAGTGCTACTTTTTTCTGCAGTCTTATTAGTTTAGGTTATTTTTTTACTACAGTTATTACTTTGGTATTTTTAAATAAGAAACGAACTGTTTGATGATATTATGTACTGCTAGAAGAATAAAAACAATATAGCTTAATTATTCTAGCATAATTGCTAGGTTTGTTTGAAATGTCGTACGATTGTGAAAATTTTTCTACGGAACTTTTTACAAAAACAATTCACTTGATTTATGAAACTGAATATTCCCTGTTTGCCATCTGTCTTTATATCTTTAAAACAATTCCTGTCCTTCCATTATTTATTAATTTGTTTTGTTTGTCTTGCAAACAACGTTCTTATTTAGATAATAACTGAGCTGTTTTAAGCTTTTGTGAGAGAAGGAAGTTCCATTTTTTAAATTTCATACCTTCAAAATATTAATAGAAAGAACGACATTTGTTAATCAGATGACCACAAAAAGTCAAGTTTGCACTTAATCAGTTTAACGCTTGCATAACTAGTTTATAAAAGACAGATGTTTAAAGCATACCTGTAGAAAATGGTATCAGGTATTCTGGCTTTAGTAGTTGACCATCGCTGTTTAGAAAACGCTCTGGTCGAAAAACTTCTGGATCTCCCCATAACTTGGGATCAAGATGTACAGCCCAAATATTTTCCAGTACTTGCATGTCTTTTGGAATGTGATAGTTGCGAACTGTTGTGCTCGTAGTCGTGCTGTGAGGCGCAGAAAGAGGGATGATGCTGGCAAATCGGTGAATTTCTTGGATTACTGCTTCCGTGTACAGCAAGCTTGCAAATAAAACACAAGTTATTTTATAGTAATACAAGCATTTATTCCACCTTCTTTCAATTATGTTAAATACCAAATAATTAGTAAGGTTACTATCGCAGTATATTACCAGCACTATTGCTGACTTCACTTGAAGAAGAATGTACTACAGACCAGTTGTACAATAATATTATCAAATCAATAATGATTTAGCTGAAGATTATTTCCATAAAAGAGTAATAACATTTCTCTTTGTGTTACATTCTGGTTGACTATAATGTATGTGTAGTTTTCAATTTCAATCACTCCCTTTATATAGCCGATTGCGAATGTAATCTGTGATAACGAGTTTGAAATTTTATATAAACGTCTTCATGTGCCATGTTTGTTGAAAAAACTTTTTATTCACATTAATTATCTTTATTAAAAGAAATCTAGAGAGCTCAAGACTGCATGGTCAAGGTGGTGGCCAACAGATCCGATTACTTTTTTTCAGGGCGTTCATCGTAAATTCAACACGCTCTAGTACTAGTGTGTAAATCAAAACATTCTTAAATAGAATTTAAAATCCTTTCTCGGTTGGTATACGCAATTATGGTAAAAAAAATGATAATCATCATTAATATTCTTTTTACATTATTGCATACTATGATACATGCATTTTAGTGGTAGACTTACAGAGACTTATCACTTCCAATTACATCATCCAGTTCCTTTTGTACTTTCTGCTGAATTTCTGGCCACATAATCATATACAATATACCCCAGGTAAGAGTGTTACTTCCAGTTTCAATGCCAGCACTAAATAAGTCGATCAATACGGCTTTTAAATGATCTCCTATTGAAATAGAAAATGTACACTTTGTACAATTTTTTTCGTAAAAGCCAAAGCTGAATGTTTTATTATAATTTTTTAAATCTTAATGTTTATACACTGCAAGTAATTAATTCATGGTAGTGAATTTGTCTTAGTTATTCTATCCGTGACAGTTAAGCTGAAATAAATCCTAATTCAATAATGTAATGTTAAGTTTTGAACCAAATTGAAAATTGGGTATTTATATATGGGAACCCTCTCGCAAGTTATTCTTCTGTCTTCTTATTTAAAAAAAATGAGCAGTCAGTATTATCACACTATTATGTACAACATGTGAAGATGTTGACTGATTCTGGAAGTATAGTACAATATTAATTGCGTCATTAATTGCAAGTGTTTTGTATGTCATTATTCTTTTACAGTCCCTTATTATGTTCAGCAACATTTAATGCTTCTTACATAATATTAGCTATTTGAATTTCTCTAATTAATATACTGTACATGCTGTTGATAAAGAAACTATGCAGTGAAAAATACTAGGGTAAACACCAAATGGGAGAGCAATTAAATTGCATGAAATTAAACCCTATATTTTATGATTTCAGTGGCCTGAAATTCAGCTATTAACTATTAGCTAATAGTTTATCCTGCTTTCACTTACTTGTGAATGAATTTGTTTTTAAACCTTGCTCTTCGTGTCTGAAAATTTCTTCCAAATAGACGTCAATGAAATCTCGTGAATTTCTTTTCTGATAGGTTTTAATATGCTCATCAATTTCGACATCGAAGAATTTGTGAAAATCGTTTTTAACTTTGACCGCACCAGCTAATATCTTAGGTACATATTTAAGCCATGGCAGAAATGATATGATACTACTATTCTCAAATACTTTGAGAAGTTCATTCAAAACACTGGTAAACTGTAGCATATATTTGTCTTCGCTATGGAATGATTTATCTGAAATAAAAAATCAGAGGGTAGAATTTCTCAATGAAGCAGCACAGTATGGAGTTTCACTTTAACTTGCTGATTTAAACTGTTAATAAATTACACTAGTACTCTTATTGTTAATTTTACCTTAAGATTACAGTTAAAGCAATAATGGCTAACTTTTCATGCATATAGGCTATATATGGAAATGATAAAATTTATCGATAATTTTATATTTCTACAGAAAATAGTGCATTCATGTTACATTGTAAAGAACTTTACTTTTTTTGAGTTTTGCACTCCAGTTCAGTTGCATTGCAATTAACTTGAATGATGCAAAACCATTTCACAGATTACCTCCGATAATGCTCCAGGAAATATTCATATAAGAAATAAAGAAAAACCCGGACATCTCTGCAACTGGTTTCATTTTCAGTCTGTCTATTACTTTATTAATTTCAACCATAATTGTCTCTTCCATCGATTTCTTTCCAAATCCAAAATCTCGCAAATGTTGAAGAGCAAATCGTCTCCGTTCCTTCCATTCAGGGCCTTCCGAAAAAACTATATCTATATATAAATAAATAAGAAAGAGTGATTATCTTGGACAGTTTACTTAGGAATTTCCAAGCATAAAAGAAATATAGGAGAAATCTGATAATTTAACGCTGTCGAACCATTATAAACTATAACGCAAATTTTAATAAATGATGCAAAATCGTCACATTTTCACGTTTTTAATTACAACTCTCGCATAACACATGAAATGCGAGAAGCAGTATTCCATAGTAAATTCATACCATGTGCATTAAAGTTGAGTTAATTCCCTGTAAAGTTATTTATTAAAATAAAAACGGGGAAATAATGAATTCATGCAAATTTGCCTAAGTAGTCGGACAGAATGTTGTTTTATAACTTCGTATAGTATATATCTGCGTAATTTAGTAAAGTAAATGAAGAAAAACTTCATTTCCCCGTTTTATTTTAAGAAATAAATGTACATGGAAATAATTCAACTTCAATGCACATTGTATGGAACGCTGCATGGTCCTAGCATTTCATGTGTTATTTTAAGTTGATTTGTAGTTTTGTATTACCTTTTAGAATTTTAATTAAAACCGTGGAAATGTAACGATTTTGTAACACCGTCATGAAGTGCTTATCATGATTGGTGCATCGATGCAACAATTTGGTGACATTTTTTTTATTTGCTTTTTTTTTCAGGTTTTTTTTAAAATTTCGGTTATGATTTACCATCAATTTAAAATCGTCTTTTGAGGCGGAGTCCTCGAGGTGTTTCAGGGCTGATTAGGAATGCTGCCTTTCAATAGTATGGTATCTACTGTACAATAAATGTACATGTAGCTACGTAAATACCAGTATTGTTACTCGGCGTTTTGTTCTACATGTATGTCAATCTTTCGCAGCGACAACTGTGCGACTAGCGACGACTTTTTAGAAAACGCCCATATATCGATGGTATCGATCGCATCGCTAATGGGCACGTGCACAGTGTCGGGATGAAAAAGCCATTCAAAAAATTCGTCTTCATGTAGGGAGGAGGGAGAAGGGGTCCAATTTTTGGCAAATTTTGCGAATGTCCTCTTTGAATAGCCCGAAAACTTATTTCCTCTCAGAAAATATGTGTAGAAGACAACAAAAAGTAGGCAGTTTGCTTTATGAAAATGCATTTTTCGCTATCACTGTGATTGTTGCTTCCCAGTTCGTTGTCATTTGCGACACTGTTATGGAAGGCTAATCATTTTATCATTATGCATGCATGCATGGTTGTCAAATTCCAAACAAAAATATTTTGATTTCATGATTATTTGTTTAATATTTCGATTATTTAATGATAGTATGACCAAACACGGATACAGACAAACAGGAGACGAGGCCTACCAGGAACAAAGGAGAGAAGTCCAGACAAGCTATG
>JAQGBX010005183.1:0-14089 GCA_034698745.1 Megaphyllum sjaelandicum | reverse complement strand
CCTAATTTAAGCCCGCCACAAATGGCACTTTACGGAAAAGCAACCAAACACTGCGTGGTGGCCGACATCGAGGGGCCACACTCATCTAAGCGCGTGATTCTGACCATTTTACTAACCGTGGCTTTTAAAAATGCAAATTCCAAATTGAAAGTAATTAGACTTTATTTAAGTTTTTTAAAATTGACGAATTGGAACATTTAATTTCTCAATTTCTATTTAAACATGCCTTTGATTGCCAGAAATATGGCAAGAAATTGACTCCTGCGTGACGACCTTTATAAAAATTCGTGAACTTTTCGAAATTTTTGAATGATGATAAAAATGCTGATAAAAATCGAATATTTGTTTATTCATAAAATGAACGTCCCAAATCCGAAAGATATAACTAGCTCAGTTTCTTCTTTGTCTCCCATCTTAAAATGTATTGGCTCCGTTTTGTTCACCGCGTGCTAAAAAGAAATTGTGGTTAAATTATTTTTCTAGGGGCTTTTGTTTGTATACTCTGAACTCGAAAAATGTTACCGATAAGGCAAAAACCGATCGAGCTCGTTATAACGCAATTTTCCGGCGTTTTCCGAGGCCAATTATTTTCGTCTTCGACACATTTTTACATTCTTTCGACCATAGCCGATTTTTCATATTTATTTTTCATTTTTCATCCGAGAATTTATTATTTTTTATATCCCTCACGCACTCTTTTAGAAATCTTTCGCTTCTGGTAAACACTCGCTCGAATATTAAAATCATTCGCCCTACTTTTTTCCTTTTCTTATACAAAAACTTTTTGTATTTTTCATTTTTCCCCGAGTCGCAGCTGGTCGTTTTTTCCCTATGTTAGGGAATTTTTTTTGTTGGTTTTGTTTCCGAGCAGACCCGCCTAGAGAGCGTTATATAAACATTATCGGGTAGACGTTCCCTTATAAATATGCCTTTTTCATCATCCTCTTCGTCTCGAACATTGATTTTTCTCGATTCCCCCATCTGTTGTTGTTATTATTGAATTCGAGTCGGTGGTCAGCGGTCAGTTTGTCCAAACTTGTTGCCCGATTGTCCGAAGGGGGATCGCGTGATTTTTCGCTGCCCTTTCCGCCATCGATCCGGCCGTCGATAATTTCTCTCCGGCGCGGCGTGTGAATATAACAGATGCCGTTGTTGCAAAATGTTGATTATTTTTGGGTTGAAAATAGCTGGCGTGCTTAGCGAAACGAAGTTCCCCATCCCCCCCATAACCCCGGCTGTTACGAAATTTCAGCCAGCATTGTATACCGGGCAGATATTGATCGAATTCGAGGTGGGGAAATGGAAATGATCCGATGACCACTGGTCAGTCTAGCGATCCGTACGCGCGATGAGACTCGGACCAATATTTTCTCACATTTAGGCGCTCTGAACCGGCGTGACCGGATGGAAATCAAATTATAGAAATACGGAGAGTTCGGAATTTCCGAGCGGAAGAAAAATTTTGATGAAAATGCTATTATTAGGCACCCAGGAAGTTCGTTTCGGACATGAGCTGCTTTATCGAATGCGAAGTCAGTTCGTTATAGTTGCAATTAATAATTGGCCGTCGTGCTTCCGAGTACGGCGGACTTTTCGATTCGGGGGAACAGCGGAATGAGCAATAATAGCGTTAATATAACGAGGAAAATGAAATCGAGCGTGTTTTTTCTAATACCTAAATTATTCACGCACATTTAATTTAAAAAATACGACTTTTTACGATTATTACGAACTTCAAAAAATATAGTCCTATTTTGAAAAAATTGATGACTTTTATGTTTTTTTTATTGCGTGATTTTAGGTTAATGCTATGAAAAACTCATCTTCGTTATCGAGCGTCGAGGAAAGTAACGAAAAATTACAAAAATGAAATTTGGACAAACGTTTACTTCCGTGTTGGCAATCACCGCTAATATTCGTATCATGGCATGACTAGGTATACGTAATGCATTTTATTGTGTATTTATGGTATAGTTTAATGAAAAGTTTTTTCTGTTATCAAGCGTCGAGGAAAGTAAATAATAATTAAAAAATAAAAATGACCAAACATTTGCCCTGTGTGTCGACAATCACTGCTAACTTTCAGGCTTTCAGCGGTTGCCATCACCATCCCCCGAATGTTGGCAATCATTGCTAACATGGATGTTTCCAGGGATTGCTTCCTTATTCAAAAGGGTTAAACTCGGTACAAGATTAATATATTCATATCATTAACTAGGTATACATAATAAATTTATTTCGTATTAATGGGATAGTTTAATGAAACGCATTTCTTCCTTATCGAGAGGCAAAGAAAGTAACTAAAATTACGAAAATAAAAAATGGATAAGTTTTTGCCCCAATGTGTCGGCAATCACCGCTAACTTTGACGCAATCAGTGATTGCCACCATTAGCCCCCGAATGTTGGCAATCATTGCTGGCATGGATGCTTCCAAGGATTGCTTCTTTATTTAAAAAAAGGGTTTTCACCTTAAAACTATATTAATATATTCGTACGATTGACTTAGTATACATGATCGCGGAGAAGTTTAACGTGTCAATTCACGGTTATATTTCTTTTCGTTCTCTATTTTAATCTTTTCGTTCGCGCATTTTATTCGCGTCAAATGTTATCGAATATAGTTCACTTTTACGCGTCGAATTATCTTCGAAAAAACAATGTCCCACGATGAATGGACCCCTAGGAAAGCCCTCTTCAAACTAGAAATGGCGGTTTATTTTTTAAGTATGGAAATTAAGCGAGTGCGTAATGGGCGATGTTATCCCGGTCGGGAAGTAAATTTATTCTCTCGAATAAAGGCATAAATTTGGCGAGGAAGAGGCATCGAGCCCGTTGAACCTTCAGTTCGAAAATTAATTTGGTATAAAACTAGGGTCTTCAGACTTATCTCTCTATGAAATACGTGCGTTGAATTTCGATTTGATACCCGCAGTCTTGCCGGGGATTCACTCCGAATTTGACGTCGTATTTATCATAATTAAGGACGAGGGTAATATTTCACTCGTTTTCTTCTTCTTTTTCTTCTTCTTTCTCAGCTTAAGCCTGATCCAGAAATAGGCGAATGAGAAAAAGAAAAAAAAATTCCCATTGATTACACCTTTTTTTATTTGGCAGGACCACCACCACCCTCGACGTAATGAAGCCCAAACATTCGTTTCGTTGCGCGTTTTTTGATTAATTTACGGGGTTGAAAAAAGCAGACATTTTTTACGCGAGAAAGAGAAAGAGAGAGATGGCAAATTTTAACGTTACAAATTTAGTGTCAAATTGCTGTTTCTCCATAGACGCGCCTTTCATACATATATAGAGAAGAAAGAGAAAAGAGCGCCGTAACCGATACGGGGATTAGAGAAAGGTTCGCGTTTACGAGCACTACATCAAAACCGCCATTCAACTCCTATTGATTATTATTACCCGAGTAGAAAAGCGACAGATTTTGCCTCCGAAATCGCTCTTTTAACATCCGTAAATACGCGCGTTTACATGGGCGGTGCAACAGCGGTAAGAAGAACTCGCTTTTCTACGAAATTCAGATTGTATACGAACCCGTTCTCAGCAACCGTTCTAGGGTATGAACGAATTACGATAATTAACATTTTCTTAGGGTACGAGCATAAGGAATGCTTACTTTCGACGTGCTTCTTCTAGGCTTCTTTCGTGCTTGTTTTCAGCTGCTTTGGGGCCCACGATGAACGCTAGTATCAGCGTGATGGTCAGTGTGCTCGGTGAAACATTCCGCGTAAAACTTCGCACATGCGCATTAGCATCCCATGGTGAGCGCAGGACACGTTTTTACGCTATACATATGTGCATGGTTACACTTTTTACTAATAGTGATCCGTGTGCCACTCTGTCAAAAAATTCTGCTTCTCGTAAGCTTAGCCTGTCTCGGCTAAGCTTTCTTCGTGTGCGCTTTCTTTTAAAAAGCACGCCGCATTTATATGTGTAAGCCAAATGGTAAACGCCTGCAATAAGCTTTCTTTGTGCTCGCACCCTTAAGACGAATAACCTATTCGGATATGATGCATTTTCGGCTAAAACGAATCAACTTAAAAGTTTCACGGCATTTCACGCTGAGAGGGCGCTAAACAGTAAATAAAGGTATTGAATTTTCGATGTAAATTGGCCAAAATATTTGCAACGATCTATTCTGTGTCCAATGTCACGCATTTGCTAAATAATTGTTTCTCCAAAGATTTGCGATTATGTTGTCGAAAACAATTGATAATTTTCTTTAAAAATTCACATTTTTGTTATTTTTTTAAATTTGAGATATAACTTTAAAAATTTGTGACTTTTGTTTGAAAAATTGCGGTTGTTTTTTTTTCTGAAAAATGGCGAATTGTTAAAAAATGTGCGAATTTTTATTTGAAAATTTTTAGTAAAAATTGCGATTTTTTTGCGGAATTTAAAAATGTTATTTACTAGATATGCGAAAAAAATTGGAATTGTTAGAGTAAATATGTGTTGCCAACTGAATGTGTTAAAAGCAGAGTGGCATAAGTGAATTAACTTACATATTGAGATAATTACACTTACAACTTTTTCAAAGTAATTCAATCGTAAGCTTTATGTAGAGTGCTTACATTGTATATCTAGTGACGCTTATAGTGGCAGCACATGGTACATGTCACTTGTATCGTACTGATACTTTAAATGTGTCCCCTCAGTGTTAAAATTCTGCACTTAACTCACTATGTGCAATTTTATCCCATTGAATTGTCACCCATCCGCGAATTATGATAAAACGGGCGGGGTTTTATATTTGAAAAAATCAGTATTTTATCAAAAATTGGTGAATTAGAAAACAAAATTTGGGAATTATTTTTAAATTTACCGTTGTTTTTACTTAAAAGCTTTTGAGAATGTTCGCAACATTGTTTTCCGGAAATCCGAAAGCAGATTTTTAAGACGCAGAGTCGTACACGGATCACTATTGGTCAAAAGTATAGCCATGCCGCCTATGTATCGTAAAAGCTTGCCCCGCGCTCATCACGAGATGCTAATGCGCAGGTGCGAGGTCTTACGCGGAATGTTTCACTTAGTACAACGCATGCAGTGGCGCCATTAAGCACACTGACTTTCACGCTGATATCAGCGTTCATTGTGCGATCCAAAGCAGGAAATAAGAAGCTGAAAGAAGCTAGTCGAAAGTATATAAGCATTATTTGTGCTCGCACCCGATCGCATATAATTTCCGCGCCCTTTGGAGGGAGTCAAAGGTCGGGCGTGAGTGCGCCGAATGACACCGCTTTTCTAATTAGGTTTTCAGCGGAAAAATGTTACATTAATGAAGGTGACACGGAGGGCATTTCGATGCGTGAGTATTAAGTTAGCGTCGTCGCGCTGTTGCTGCGTGTTTTTCTTGGTTTTTGGTTTAAAAATGGTGCACGCGGTGAATTTCCCCCGTTTTAACGTGCGTTTTCCGCATCTTCTTGAATATTTTTCGGGCTTAATGTCCGCCATCTGCTACGCGATTAAGTCCAAAGCTAGAGGCCCCGTAAAAGTCTGCGTAAAATCCTCTCTCGCGTTTTCAGTTAATCTTTTCTCTGACAATTAAGAGACGCTTTTCTTATTTTATTTCTTAACGATACCGCTAATTAGCGCGCTTCCCACGCGGATTTATGTCGTCTTTTCCGGTGAAATTTACTTCGGGATAAGCTCGCTAATAACTTAGTTTTCGAGCGGGAATAGCTGCATGCTGCTGCTTAGGCAGTTTAGAGGAACTCTGACGCTAGCTCGCGTTTATCTCCTCTGGAAACTCGGGCACATTCATTCGTCTCTGGATTTAAAATATTTATTTCTGGTTGTCATCTTTGTCTAGCCCCCTTAATCCCCGAACTTTACCGAAGCCGTTAATACAGCGAATTTTTTTTTCTAAATGTGGTTTATTATTATTATTTTTTTTAATTTGAAGTATTTTTTTTCGTCAAACCTGAAAATAACAAATTCAATTTTAGCTGAAATACTTTTTGTCCAAGCTTCCGAAAATATGAAATTTTTGTTAAAGGATTCACTTTCGTATATGGACGAATGTTTTGTACTTTCCAATTTGTGTAATTTCCCTATAGTAATGAATGTTTCGTATTACTCAGATATATGCTTCAGATTTATCAAATAAAGTTATATCAAAAGTATTATTGAAAAATATTTTAATAATAGGAAAAGTGGAACATTATCCAAATTTTCAGCCTATTGTTGTTTCTATTTTGTGAAATAGCATTTTTAAAATTTTGAAAACAATTACATTCTTAGATGTTGTTTTTTTTTTAATTTACTTTGAAAGTGAATTTTTTCAAAACTGAAAATCACGAATTCAATTTGCGTTCGATTGTTTTTCGTCCAAACTTCCGAAAATATGAAATTTCTAGCGTGAGAACAGAATTTCACAAATTCTAAAATCTTGAAGAAAACGGTAAATTTTGAAAAAAAATGAATTTAGTGAATATAACAATGACAAGTGCTAGCACATGTTCAGTATAACCTGAAACATGTTCAAATATTTTCATCGATATTTTTGTATTTTAGATAAATGGATCTAGAACATTTTCAGTACAATAATAATCTGAAACTTGTTCCGATAATTTTACAAATATTTGTTTTTTAGGTAAATGGGTTTAGAACATGTTCAGTATAATTATAATCTGAGAAAATGTTCAGATATTTGTAAAAAATATTTGTTTTTTAAACAAATGGGTCTAGAACATGTTTAGTTTAATCATAATCCGAAATATGTTCTGATATGTTCATAAATATTTACTTGTATGTATTTTAGATAAATAGGTCTAGTACATGTTCAGTAGAATTGTAATCATAAACATGTTCAGCTATTTTCATAAATATTTATATTTTTTAAATAAATGGGTTTCAAACAAGGCCATTATGCCCAATTGTAAACTGAAACATGTTCAGATATTTTCATAAATATATATGTATTTTAGATAAATGGGTCTGGAATATGTTCAGTATAAACATCTGAAATCTGTTGGGATTAACACTGTGTGCCACGTTATGTTTGAACATCATTTTAATGTTTTTAACTGGCCCTTTTTCCATAAGGCTATCCTCTTTTATAATGTCAGGAAAAAGGAAACGAGCTAAGGTAATTATGTCGGGTCATTTAACGTTTTTGTTTTCATTAATTCAAAGGCATTCACCGATAGAAATTTAAGAGACTAGCATTACATGCAAGCCATTTCCATCGTGACTTTATAGTCTCTATATAAAAATGTCCGAGTGTACTAAATATACAGTATTTCATGCGTTGGTCTTTTTTAGTATTTCTCAGACAACAGCAGCCCCTTAAGTGCATTTGACCATATTGGGATGTCCAGCGTATAATTGTACTGTATATATATCTCTCTCTATAATAAATAGCATGTTGGAAATGGACCGCAAATTGGTCCTTTTTTATTGCTGGCATGCCATCGATCTGTATTTCCTCTTTTCAAATCTTTTAAAACGAATCAATATTTGGTTGAGAGGCTCGTAAAAGGGAGAAAAAAAACTAGAAATAGGATATATAATGCGGGCGGTTTCAGGTTTGCCTTTTTCCAGTTTATTAAGAATAACTAATACGCCGTTTACATTTTCTGACTGAAAACGTATATTTAGAAGAAATTTTCGGGAATTTAAAGGGTACCTCCAGACCTGAAAAACCTGGAAAAGTAAGGAAACTTGGAAATGTCTGGAAAATCAACGTAGTCATGTTGTTGCGACCCATAATTAATGCTTCTACGTGGTTAGCTTAATTAAGGTCCATTTTGCGAGTACAAATTTTTAGCATTTTTCGAATTGAAAATTATCTATAGTTTTCATAATTTGTTCATGAAAATTGTTTAAAATTTTTACTATGTTACTTTTCAAATTGTCATTAGTCAATTTTGCAAAATATTTTCCTGTATCGATTTTGAAAAATGTCAATTTTTGACATTGTCACTATTTTTTTTTTTTTTAAAAAAACCTGGAAAAGTCAGGGAACTTGAATAAGAAATTTATGGGGGAAACCCTTTTTCAGAAAATTGTTGTAAATTACTTCAACTCCAAAGGATTGGCAATTTCAGATTTAATTGTTTTTAATGATAAACCGAACTTCCTATTTCTGCAATACAGGGCATCTCGACAATATTCCAGAAAATGTCATTTATAATTACAAATTTCTTTTATTTCAATAATATAATTCCATGTATTTCAACATTTTTTCTTTAAATAGATTTACGTTATTTTCAAAAAGTGTATGATTTAATTTTAAAAAAATCCCATTTTCGATAACTTGCTTATATAAGTAAGAATATATTATACGCATTTATTAATAAAATGTCGTAATTTCAATAATAATTTTGAAATTATTTAAAAAAAAACAGCGCTTTTTCGAGCCATGTTTCTGTTGCAAGAACATCCATTACCGAACATTCAAGAGCATTGTAGCCTATTTCCTAAAATATATTCCCGCATTGTTTTCTTCATTTTTAGTAATTTCCTACGCAAATTTTCTATTTTAAAAATACTTTCTTATTTTATGAGAATGCATTTCATTTAATGTAATGTACAAAGTGCTTTAAAAGTTGAAAAATCATTAATTTTTAATCAACATTTTCTGAGCCGATGAGATTCAACTTTTTTGTCCTGTTTGTTTTTTTTGTTTTTTTTGCGTGACAATTTCGTTTTTTGGGTGACACTGTTTCCTCTCGGGTTGGTTGGTTGGTTGGTTGGCTGGCTGGTTGGTTCTCGTATCCGAGTTCGGCATCGTATATGTATGGTAACGCGATTTTCTATTCCATAAACTAAATATCGCCTGAAACCAATTTGTCACGCGGGCTCTACGTGCAAATTGGCGGGGAATTATCGGAAAACGATTTTATTTCCTCTTGAATTGGCCCACCGAAAGCCCCTTTTCACTTGTTTAGCCATTTATTTTAAAAGAAGCAGAAAAGAGAAAATGGAGCGCTAAGGATGAATAATAAGAAAACTTCCAACTTTAACTCACTTTCGTAACGCTACTTGCCTTTTAGCGCCACGATTAATTGACACCAATGAGCTTCGGTGCGGGGCCAAAACACGGATTTCCAATCGCTTTAAGCACCTAGCTATGCCCCCTATGACCTCCCTCCACCCCAAGAGCTACACTCTATACAGGGTGCGTTATATAGCGTCCAGCTACTCTGAAAAAGCAATCAATTTTCGAGCATGGTAAATTTCAGCGTTGATATTAATATTAATAATAATAGAGGTACATGTAGATTTTTATAAATATTTATTAAAATAAACGCAACCAACTTGGATTCGTATTCTAAGCGAATATGCATGTAGTTAGACAGTACAATCTGCTACAGTTGGGAATCAAAAAGGAGCCATGTTAAAGTCGTCAGTTTGGTTATTTCTGCTACGACCCAATTTGATTTAATTTTTCTGGATTCTATTGTTTTATTCTCAAGTGTATTTTCTGGCTGTTTACTGGGTTATTTCTGGCTAGTTTTCTGGATATTTTCTAGGTATTTCCTGGATTTTTTTCTGGGTATCCTCTGGCTGTTTACTGGATTTGTTCTGGTGATTTACGGGGTAAATTCTGGCTTTTTCTGGTCTATTTCTGGCTGCATGCTTTCTGGCTGTTTGCTGGGTAACTTTTGGCCTTCTACTGGGTAACTTTTGGCCTTCTACTGGGTAACTTTTGGCCTTCTACTGGGTAACTTTTGGCCTTTTACTGTGTAGCTTTTGGCTTTTTACCGGGTAATTTGTGCCTTTTTATAAAGTAATTTGCTGGGTATTTTCTGTTTTCTGAGTATTTTCTGGGTTTTTCAGTGTATTTTCTGGCTGTTTTAGGAGTATTTTGTGATCATTTTCTGGATTTGTACTTTATTTTATGGCTGCATGCTTTCTGGCTTTTTACTAAGTCTATGCTGGCTTTTACTGGGTAATTTTTGGCTTTTTACTAAGTAATTTTCTGGTTATTTTCTAGCTGCTTTCTTGGTTTTTTAAGTATTTTCTAGCTGTTTTCTGAGTATTTTCTGGCTGTTTTCTGGGTAATGATGTCCTTTAAGGCGCTTGACCGTTGACCAGGCGTTACATTTCTGCGTTCTGTTGTAGCTAGGGGCTCAAGAACGTTTCAAATTAGGCGAAATGCGTCTGAACTTCTTTCTCGTCGTCCCATTTAATTTGAGCCACTCGAATACATTCGCGTAAATTAAAATACTGGGTTTTAAAAATCCAATTTGGGAAAATATGGGAATACTATATGGCGTTTAAAAGCGCGTTATTCGCGGCTGCGAGCGTATCATTTTTCCACCGGAAATACGTACTTGAGTGTATATACAGCGACGTGGCTTCGCTTATCCGTTATATTTTTGGAAATTCATCTCGTCGTATTAAGGCCTTCCCTTATCTGGCCAGCATCTTTTTTAACTTTTGGTAGGCGTCAGGAAGCGGGCTTCATTAGGCTCAAAGGTGGCTGCGGGCTTTTTGATTTATATTCGAAACGAGATGCATTTGCATCGATAAGGCTTCGATGCCATTAGCTAGAAGGCGCATCGGGAGATTGATTTATTATTGCCTTTACGCTCCATCATTTAGTCCGGAGAGAGAAAACCAAAGTTGGCCACTGGGCATTTTCCCCGCACCTTTACGCCTCCGAAATGAATGCGATTGAATTAATAGAGCCATTCGTTAAAGCATCCAAAATTGCGCCAAAAATTGGATTGGTTCTAATCCGAAACAATGATGCATCTTATTATACTCGTAATTCTTTTCCGGGACGTTGGAACTGCCGATCCAAACATGTTTTCAATTACTATTTTTGTTCATGAATTTGGGTTTGTAAGGTCGATACAGTGCATATCTACATCGCGAGCGTCGAGCAATAACTCTATTTTTGACCAATTCATCACAATACAATGGACAACTTTTCCTATACGTAACTGCGAGAACAACGTGATGTAACCGAGACGCCTGAAGTGAACCGTACGCAATCAGTAATACTGTCATGAGCGCCTGGGAGTGACATTAAGAATACCTTCTCTTAATGTTAACCTAGCTGCTGCGTAACTCTAGGTTAACCCTCCTTTGTATCGCACAAGCACGGGGTAGGGAAAAAATGAAGAGAAAGGTTAACTCGGTCAGTAGGCAGAGTTAACCTCGGGTTATTAGGAAATACAACGTCTTCCGGGCAACGTGCATCTTGTCTCTCACATCTGTGTGCCGAATAAATGCTGTCGGAGCCGACGTCCTCACCCGAAACACTTGATGGAGCTCCAAGCCGGGTCAGATGCCTACTATTGGTCCTTTTTCCTGTAGGCCATTCACCGATGGAACGGCCTCCCTGCTAATAGTCCACTACTGCATGTGGTGCAGTTCCACAGGGACCAATAGGCTTACGCCTATCTCGTCCCCCTACCACATGACATTAACTTGCTGATTGTAGGGTACAATATTGAATTGAATTGACCGACCCTACGAATGAATCTGATGAAGCTAGGGAATTGTGTATGCTACACCACCTGATCACGCAGACAGGTGAAGCCAGGATGCGCAATCTAGCAGTATTGGTCAAATTTAGTTTCTTGCTCGTCCTACATTTGAATTTCATTGGGTTAAACTTGAGTTCCATAACCCTGGGGATATTCCATCAATAGTTAATTGGTGCAACACAAACATATAACCCAAAGGTTAACCTGGAATCAAACTTCAACCCAAGGTTAGCAAACCTTAGATTTTAACCTAAGTTTGTGCAACCGACCCTTAAAAGTAGTTAAACTATAGGTGGGGTGAATCTTTCGTTCCGTGGTAAATAGATTTGTTGAATATGTCGTAATGTGCAAACAAAGCTCAATCTTTATTTTACTATTGTGCTTGTTTTCAGCTTCTTTTTTCCAGTTTTGGCACGCAAATCAAATGCTATCTGCATGATTTTCACTGTGCTTGGTGGTGGCACTGCATGCGTTGTGCAAGGTGAAACATTCCACATAAAAATCTTGCACATGCGCATTGGCATCTCATTTTGAGCGCAGGACAAGTTTTTACGATACATGGGCTGCATACAATTGAAGTGACGATAAATGATATTGATGTTCGATTAAATTGCACCGTGTTACTGCACTTCACCAACTGCTTTAAATATTACGTCGATCATATAATATTGTTGTTATTTACTTAACAACATTGATAATTTCCCGGCAAAATAAAGTAATGCGGTGCGTAGGGCAAAACAAAAATCTTCCTGCCGCACTCGGCGCGAAACTTAGCTTCCATAATGCGTGATTAAATACTTTCTCTCGTATGAAACACATTGGGCAGGAGAAAACGTAGTTATGGGTACATGTATCCCCCACAATCCTCAAAATCCAGCTTTGGGTTTCCAGACGCACTTATAGCACTGGGCTCTGAATTCAACTCGTCCCAAGCCTGGTTACTTGAAAGTCTACAAGGAATTGAACACGTGCAAACACTGGAACTTGGGGCAAAGTGCGTTCTAAAAATAACACTTACCTATCTTGGAACTGCAGTCTGGATGGTCGTTAGTTCCTGAAGCAGCACAACAGATTTCCTATAAAAGCGGCAGAAAAGCATGCATGCGCAAAAACAGCCACAAACCATCCAACGTACAGGCGTACGCAACTTTATTTCACACATTAAAATCTTTTCGGCAAAAAGTGAGTTCCACCACACAGGTAGGAACAAGAGTGCCACTCTGTGTCTTACAAATCTGATTTCAGATTGTATGCTCATCCTGGCTCGGCGTAGTTTCTCTTTGTGCGCGCTTCACTTAAAACGCATGCCACATTCTTATCCCGCTTGTTGGTGCTAGTGTTTGCTGAGTGGTATGCGTCTGCAATAAGCATTCAACGTGCTCTTACCATCGAAGGTATATTCCAGCGCGTACATCGTATTGCCTCCTTTCGCATAACGAAGTTGATCGAAACTCGAGCTAGCAAATTTCTCTTTATATTTTGGATAGGCGGGCGACCTATAGCGTACACGTCTTCATTCCAACTTCACTATGTACTGTAGTTGTTTTCCTACACCGATTCGGATTCCGGTAATTCCGAAAGTGGCGCGATGTTAAATCAATAGCAGATTGTTGGCATTAATTGCAGCCTCTTCCTCGTTCTACCAAAGCCGGAACGCCATGTTTTCCTTTTTATCTTCGTCGTTATTGAAATCCGTTTGTTCTCAGTTACGACACGCATTCGAATCTCTTTCTTTTAAGGGGAATAGAGTAGAAAACTCTATTTCATTAAGAAAATCTTTACTCATTCCGAACATTTTTAGGGCCATGAAATACTTTTTAATAAGAGAGTGTCCTAGTGGTTCGATTTTGATGGAATATCTTTCGAAATATTTTCGATCACATTTTTCTCTAGGGATAAGGCCATTTGATATTGATTTCTTGTTTATAACGTTCTAAAATAGCTCTGTTGTGGGGCGGACCTGACATTTTATTTGTATTTTTAAAGAGAACTGCTGATATTAAAAATTGTCACTATCTAAAATTAGATCTATGGCACTGACTATCGTCAGGTGGTTTTCACCTGCGGCTTTTCCTCATGTGGGTCAAGTTATAACGCGTTATTCATGATGCGTTTTACGTCACGGTCGGCTGATTTTTTATTTTTAGGAAGTTATTAAGTGCTTTGTTTCGCTATTCACGAAAAAAGTTTTCACGAACGTTTTTTTCAGAGTTACGAACTAAAATTGCATATATTCCCTTTTTACGAACTTAATTCTTCATATGGTAATATTCTTTAGGCGTAGTTCGATTCTATTATTAGCCTAATTTAACTTATTTTTTTGTGAAACTTAATGGAGATGATTAACTGAAATTTGTAACATTTTAAGTAAAAATGTTTATCATACAGGGTTCAATGTTTTTTAACCACAAAAGGGTGCACTTACTGCACATTATACGAAATACCAGTAGCCTATATATAGTCACTCGGCGGTTTAATGGATAACAATCTTTCGTCTTTCGCACACTCTTAGTCATGTACCTGCAAATTACGAGTTAAAAACTTCAAAAAAAGGGCTAGGTAAATTGGAGGTAAAATTGTACCTCCAATAATTCCCAGACATATTTTAACGCCATAAACACGAGGTAC
>JAQGBX010005182.1:0-14091 GCA_034698745.1 Megaphyllum sjaelandicum | reverse complement strand
AAAATATATTTTAATGAAAATATCTTTTATATGGTATTGAAAATGCATTTGAAAATATATTTTGCATACATTTTAAATTATATTTTGCAATAACTTGGATTGTTCCAATCTATATTTTAAATAACATTTAAAATTTTTTTTAAAGCTAAAAATACATTTCTGTTTTTAAAAATGTATTTTAAAAAACATTATTACAAAAATAAATTTCTAAAAATATATTTCTAAAGCTATTTTTTTTCCATGTGGGATGTCGTTCAGAAACCATGCAAGTGTCGATTTGACATGCACTTCTGTAACAACTTTAAAATGGTCCTCGCATATCGGAATTAAGCCTTATTACCGTAAAATGACATTGTATAACTACAACTTCGACGTTACGTCTCAGTTTGGTAATTGTTAGTTATAATGTGAAATTGCACCCCGTGACATCGACGTAATTATGCATTTCATACGCTTGCATGGCAAAAAAATTGTAAAAACTATAAAGCAAGCAAAATCACGTCATGACAATAGAATTATATCAAAGAAAAAAAGGTTAGTATCACGACTGTAATTCTTAGAAAAAAGAAAAACTTTCATCAAGAATCATTTATCAACTTTTTCACGCTTTCAATGTCATCTGTTAGCACTTGTATACCATGGGCAAACTGTTTGACAAATATTGACTTGACATGTTTTCAACTTTTTTTTCTTCTAACAGAATTTTAATCCAAAACGTTAGATTAATTCGAATTACAATTTCCCCGAATTTCATTTCTGTCAATGTTTCGTTTATTCTACTGTTGATACTGTTGATTTCTAATCACGTGTCACTGTAAATGAAAAGCTAAATCATGGCTGAGTACAGTAAAAACAGTTAGGCGTCAGTAAGAAATTCGTGAACATGATTCCATGCAGACATTTCAGGGCTAAAACATGCTCTCAACAAAGGCACGTGACTTGAGAAATGTAGCGAAACAAGTGTCTGAAAACCCCCATCCCAAACCATGCGCATTTTATGGGCCCCAAAATCATACAGTATACTTCTTTAACATTTTTAAAATGTCATGAGATAACATGGATTTAGTTTCTTAACCTCAGGGTCTCAGCTGATAAGCACGTGCAAAAGGCAAAAGGGGAAAACCGTACACTGTGCAAATTATGAAAAAAACTTAGCATTATAGTGCATAAAGGGGAATATAGATAAATCATCCAAACACTAATAGTTTTGGACAACTGCCTATTTTTAAATATCACATGGGCAGTGACAGGATGAAATACTGTTCAAACAAATGAGATGTATGAGTAGCTTTGTTCACCCAGAATTAACCGGTACTCATAACAATTGGTACCATTTCGTAGCGGATATGCCATTCGTGTAAGACCAATTTCCAATGAACAAGTATAAATCTATTGAATAAATTTTTGTCAACGATGCATGACCAAGATCAATTTTCAAAAACTTTTTTTTTCAAAATTAGCAACTATCAACTATTCTAAATAATTATTTTAAAGTTTTGATAACTGCATGATATATAAGAATTTGCGATGTTTGGAATGCTAAATGAAATTTGAGTCAATTTAAAAATCGAGTCCTAGCATGTGAATTAGCATAGTTCTTATTGCCCCCAAAGCAAAGCTTAAACTATACGGAAAAGGGAAAACATAATTTGAAATTGAAGGTTAGGTTAGTCGTCAGCAATGGTAATTACATGTACCAACTTTGTTGAGACACGTTTTACGAATTTCCGCATGCTGTCTTCGAGGCATAAATCTCATTTAATGTAATATTGGTCAAGTAAATCTGCAAGGAAGCTCAATACACAATGTTAAACTCGACTAACCATTATGTACAAATAGTAATTAAGGCTACTCTATCAAGTTATTATTTCTTTTAAACAAGTTGTGACATTATCATAGCGTGATAGAAAATGAACAGAGGACAAATGAAGACATTTCAAGTGCATCCCCATAGAATATTTTTGATGAAATTGGCATCTTCGCACTAAGGGGCTATTCAATTAAGACGTCCACAAAATTTGCCCAAAATTGAACTCCCCCGTACCACCTGTCCGCATTGTGTCCAATCAATCAGGACTCTTCCCCTCCCTCCTATTCGGACGTCCGAAACTTAAAAAAACATGTATTCGGAAAATTTTGAAAGTTTTCCAAATTTGTACTCAGAAAACGTAAAATTTGAATAGTGAAAAGGTTGAAAGTTTTGCAAATTTCTCCTCGGAAACTGTTTAAAAATTTTACAAATTTGTATACTCGAAAACTGTTGAAAATGTTGCGTATTTGTCCTGGGGAAAAGTTGGGATATTTTTTGCAAATTTGTACTCCGACGGGAAAACTTGGAAAATGTTGCAAATTTGTCCTCGGGAAAACGTGGAAAAATTTATAAAGATGTCCTAGGTAAGGGTTGTAAATTTTGCAAGTTTCTCAAGAAAAATTAAAATTTTGCAAATTTGTACAAGAAAAATTAATTTTTTTTTGTAAATGGACCCATGAGCTTTAAAGGTCTTTGACTGTTCCAGGTTTTCAGGACTGGGGGTAGCTATAGCTAGCTGTTTACTGACTCTTACAATTTTTAACACGCCTATGAGATGTTACGCTCACATTCCCTCTCTCTCCCCCTGACCACATTGTGTCCGTGACACAACTTGTCCCCCCTCTCTGCCCCCTACACGAGGACGTCCTTTTTGAATGGCCCCTAATAACTTCTTCGTTTGACAAAAATAATCAAGTTTTCAATGGTGAAGCATATTTTCTAGAAAATTCATTCGAGAATACCTAGGGTGGAACCCAAGGGCCAAAGAGCGCCCCCACGGGGACGGGAAGACCCATTCCCAAAAGAGGATACAAAACAATGACCGGACCGACCCGTAGGGCACTCATTAGGCTGCTAATGACTCACAGATGACCAAACATGAATCCAAATATTTGTTCACGGAAATCCCAGAAATGTCTTCAAAAATTATACAGGCCCATTAAATGTTTCTTGTCAGATAACTGCTTAATATGATTGCATATTACATCGGCATCAATTATTAATGTAGTTTTCATGACGAAATTTTGACAGCCATGTGATTGGCCAAAGATCTTAGTTGGGATGATTTCTATAAGAAAAAACTCCATCCCGGCCTGTCACTAGCTTGGCTGACGCACAAAATCTCAAGTCTAGGTCATGACTAAGAAATATATACCACAGGTAATCACTCAGAACAATTCACTCGTTCAAAGACTTCCATGGGAAAAGGAAGCTGCTGGGGAGTCTAGAGATTCCACTTAAATGCACGACAAACTTCACGGTTGGCAAGTACAAAACTTTCATCAAATATAAATGGTATGTACTGATGCAGAAATGCTGAGATTTTGCATCTCTTACTACCCAAGTTTCTTTAACTACCTATTAGTTAACTGCACTTCAGGTTATTGCTGCATATTTCTAAGACAAAATTGTAAGGGGATTTTTTTTTTCAACTACAGTATTACACCATTAGTAAGCGTAATTTCCATTTTAATTATTAAATGAAATAATTATTTTCAATTTGAGATTTAAAAATTTTTTTACACGGAAATTATCATTACTTTTTATGACATCCAATCATCATTACTTTTTATTGCATCCAATCTGGTTAGATGGACTTTTCCGTTGATAATCAGATTGCATAAAAATGTTTTTGAAAAATGCATTACTCGATTTAAAGTAGTGTTTTATGTTTAACAATTAGCAAGATCAAGAAGTGCTGATTGTTAGTTCGGCTTAAGTTTACGCATGGAAGTTCCTATCAAATAACACTGTCTTTCCTGCATGCTGAAATTTGAAATGGACGTTTCTTGTAGGGCAATCTTATAGGACAACCTGCAAGTTTTTACTACGCAATAGGATGCCTAAATATTTTTGCAGAAATTTTCTAATAACGACTAGATAGCCATTTAAATTTTTAATTTAATAATAATAGTAAAAAAAGGCTGAATTTCATCTTACCACAAGCATAAGGGCAATACAGTAAAACCTGGAAAAGTAACCCCCCTGTTTATGTTGACCACTTTTTAGTGTATTGTTTTTTCTAGTGTACATTTCCTTCATAAAACTTCTCTGAATAGTGACCAGGTGTGTGTTGTCATTTTTGCAATTTTTTACGTTGCCAATGTACCTTAAAAAGTGACCAGATAACAGATGAGTCACGTTACAACTTGCTTTAACCCATGGACATAATGATTCTGTACATTTTTCGTTTTGTGGTACAGTCTACATGTTCATTTTAATTTAATTCAGGTATTCTTTGAATAGTGGCCACCTATGTACAGTGACCAACATAGCATTTTTTTGTGGTCACTCTTAACAGGTTTTACTGTAGTATAAGTAGATAAATTAGGTAGATACTGCGAATTAACGTAAGGACAGTTTTTTTTTAATATTAAATGTTTACCTTTTATTAATTTCGATGGATTATTAATTCAGCATGCATTGAAATTACCAGTTAACAACCTGAAATTACCAGTTTATCAGATTACCTATTGCCGGTTGGCGATGCATGGAGCCTAAAACAAACATCCAATTCTGAATCAAACCAATGTTTCATAAACAAGCTCCAGTTATTATACTTGGAATTTTACCAAACCTTTGTTAGTGAAGTGTTTCCATGCACTGTTTCCGAAAATGTTTTTAATCGCAGACTAGCCATAACTAGCAAATGACGTCGTCTGTTCATTAATCTAAGCTATTTACTTTGTTCCTCGCAAACAGCGAATAGAGTACTGGTGGTTGTGGCAAAATGAACGATACTGCAAACTGCACGAATAGATCTGGTTTGGAATCGGTGGACTTTCTGACCGATGATGAGCGATCTGCTGGGGGCCTCGTTGCCCATTTCCTCATTGCTTTTTACGCATGTTTTAGCATTGCCACCATCTGCGATTACTACTTCATTCCAGCGACCAAAATCATGAGCAAAAGTGAGCAATTACTTTTTTAGACAACAAAGTTTGCTCTGCAACTGACAATAATCCTGACTTTTGCTTTCCTCCAGGACTGGCCTTGCCCAGCGATGTGGCCGGTGCAACCTTGCTGGCAACGTCGGCCGCTGCTCCAGGATTTTTCATCGCCATCATTGGTAAGCAGTAATCAAAATCAAAGTTTGTGCAAATGACGCCAATGCGTGCCATGAGTGGGCAATTTTATGCGAACAGATGCAGCACCATAATCAACTTAGTTTTCTGTTTTAATTGAAAAGACAATGAACAATTCAAGTTTCTACAAAAAAATTTAGAGGAAAGTTCTTCAAACCTTCAAGGTCAAAACCTTCTCTAAATTAATCGGAATCAACTTACATGTAATCATTATCAACTTAGTTTTCTGTTTTAATTGAAAAGACAATGAACAATTCAAGTTTCTACAAAAAAAAATTGGAGGAAAGTTCTTCAAACCTTCAAGATCAAAACCTTCTCTAAATTAAACGGAAACAACTTACAGTGTAGATGTAATCAACTAAGTTTTCTGTCTTAATTTAAAAGACAGCGAACAATTCTAGTTTCTACAAATAAATTTGGGGGAAAGTTCTTCAACCTTTAATGTCCAAACCTTCTTTAAATTAATCGGAATCAACTTACATGTAATCAATGTAGTTTTCTGTTTTAATTGAAAAGACAGTGAACAATTCAAGTTTCTACAAATAAATTTCGAGGAACGTTCTTCAACCTACAAGATCAAAACCTTCTCTAAATTAATCGGAATCAACTTACATTTAATCATCCTACTTTTCCGTTTTAATTGAAAAGACTATGAACAATTCAAATAAATCTGGAAGGAAGTACTTCAACCTTCAAGGTCAAAACCTTCTCTAAATTAATCGGAATCAACTTATATGTAATCAACTTAGTTTTCTGTTTTAATTGAAAAGGCAATGAACAATTCAAGTTTCCCATAATAAATTTGGAGAAAAGTTCTTCAAACCTTCAAGATCAAAACCTTCTCTAAATTAATCGGAATCAACTTACTGTACATGTAATCAACTTAATTTTCTGCTTTAATTGAAAGGACAATGAATAATTCTAGTTTCTACAAATAAATTTGGAGGAAAGTTCTTCAAACCTTCAAGATCAAAACCTTCTCTAACTTAATCGAAATCAATTTAGTTTTCTGTTTTAATTGAAAAAACAATGAACAACTCCAGTTTCTACAAATAAATCTACAGGAAAGTTCTTTACACTTTGTTTTAACATAGTATTCTTCCATCAAATGTAGCGATATTGCAGGATCAACGTTTCAATCAGTCAATCCGTGTGCAATGATTTGCGGTCAGATTTTCGAATAATAGAAATACGTGAGACCTATTTCTTTAAATACCACTATTAACATTAACAGATATCAAAACTATTAAGCCATTTTGAGACAACAATAACGCACTTTCCGCGGCTGTCCTAGTTTCTATATAATAACAACGCGAATCGAAAGTCAACGAAACCAGCAAGTTGGAGCCATCTTCCAATTACAAAACTTGACATAATCCAAGTTATGTCGCAAGTTAATTGGCGAGTTCAAACACATTAGCCCAGATTTTTTGTGTAGTTATAATAAGCCGCATAGAATAATTAACCTAGACCTAAACTGAGCTATGTTGCTTTTATCTATATTAAATGCCACCTTCATAATTAAAAAGCAATTATAAGTAAACCTAAAATATAGCATTCAGGAATCAGGACAATCCATGACTTTAGCTAGTCAATAACTTGTTAATTCGATTGTTTCTTCACATTTAGGATGTTTCTTGACAAAGGATGACATGGGTTTAGGAACCATTTTGGGATCATGCGTCATCAGCACTCATTTAATGACAGGGGTTTGCGCTTTATTTGCAGCAAAGGTAAGTTAATCTCAGTTTACGATGTTACACAAAATAGCCAAATTTAATGTTCTCATTTGTTTCATTACACACAAAATTCCATGCTTAGCACAAATGACATAAATAACTTAGTAAGAAAAAATATTTTCTTGCCTTTCCTTTGCTTCACTGGCGATGTACAACTCAAACTCATTCTTGAAAATGTGCTCCAATTCCAAAATCGATCCATAATTGACGCGATTTCCAGGATCTTGCTCTCATCGACAAACTTGGACTACGTCGGAAAAAGAACAATAAAAATATTAGAAAAGAAGGTTTTTGACAACTTTATAGACAAACCGCAATCCGTTTTTACATTTGCAGTTTTGATCGAATTTCATTCGAAATTCCGAGGGACGGTTCAAAAATCCAGAGAGTGATTTTTGAGGATTTAAAAATACTTCTTTGAATCGCAATCAGGGTTCCTCCAGAAATTTCATTTTTAACTTCCCTGACTTTCCCAGGTTTTAAAAAAATCCCCTAACCAATGACAACGTGAAAAAATTACATTTTCCAAAATTGATATTGGAAAATATTTTTTTAAATTTACTCACGAAAATTTTGAAACTTAACATAGAAATTTTTGTAAAATTTTGTACTCGGAAAATGTGGAAAATTAGTACTCGGAAAACCTAGAGAATTTTGAAAATTTGTACATGGAAAACGTGGAAACATTTGCCAATTTCTACTCGGAAAACTTGGAAAATTTTGCAAACTTGTACTCTGAAAATTGTGTAAATTTGTACATGGAAAACGTGGAACATTTTGCACATCTGTACTCCAAAAATCTGGAATTTTTTTGCAAATTTCTACTCGGAAAGTGGGCCCTGAGCTAACCTTGTAGAAGTATTAATTTTGGATCGCCATGACTGCGTTGAATTTCCCTGACTTTTTCAGGTCATTTTAAGTTCCCTGACTTTTCCATGTCTGCGGGAACAGTGAATTAACCAATTTCTAATGTTATTCCATATTATTGCAGGCTGTGCAATTAGAGTGGTGGCCAATCACTCGGGATTATATATTCTACATCATCAGTCTTACATTAATCATAGCAGTTATTCATGATCAAATCATTAACTGGTTAGTATACATTAATTAGTACATAGTACAAATTAATATTCTGTTGATTGTTATGCAGTATGGAACTTCTTGTCAATGTTTCAAACTTTTCAGGTATGAAGCTTTACTGCTGTTGATACTTTATACGCTTTACCTGGTCACTCTGCGGTTTCAAAAGATGTGGAGGAAATGTGCGAAAAAATTGTTTCGAGTTTTCAACCCAAAAGAGAATAACAATGATAACGAAAATTCTGGACAAAAAACAGATTCTAGTCATCAGCATAACAACAAAACGACCGAAAACGGATCAGTTGCTGCAAACTGCATTTCGTTACAAATAATCATCGGAGAACCAGAGAAACATACAGAAGTTGACAAAGAAGTTGCTTTGCAAGTGGCGAATATGCACGAAAAAAGTGATCTAGAGGGCGCACCTGAACAACATCATGGTAACCTATTAATACATTTGGGGAAAAGATTAACCAAACCTAATCGATCCTAACCTTAAATGAGTGTGTTAACATATACCAGGGTTCCCCCAGAAATTTCATTTTCAACTTCTCTGACTTTTCCAGGTTTTAAAAAAATTTCCCTGACCAATGACAACGTGAAAAATTGACATTTTCCAAAATTGACACTGGAAAATATTTTTTTAAATTAACTAACGACAATTTTAAATAGTGACATAATTTTTTAAAAAAAAATTAAAAAAATTGCATTATTCGGAAAATGTTAAAAATTTGTACTCGGAAAAAGTGGGAAATTTTGCAATTCTGTCCTCAGAAAATGTGGAAAAGTTCTCAAATTTGTACACAAAAACGTGAAAATTTTTGCAAATTTGTATTCGGAAAACATGGAAAATTTTGAAAATTTATACTCCGAAAATGTGGAAATTTGTTTAAATGTGTACATGGAAAACATGGAAAATTTTGCAAATCTCTACTCCGAAAAAGTGTAAAATTTTTGCAAATTTCTGCTTGGAAAATGAGCCCTGAGCTAACCATGTAGAAGTATTAATTTTGGATCGCCATGACTGCAGTGAATTTCCCTGACTTTTTCAAAATAAACCATTCTTCCCTCACTTTTCCAGGTCATTTTCATGTTCCCTGACTTTTCCAGGTTTTCCAGGTCTGGGGGAACCCCGTTATTTTTATTTCCACAACTGATACTAGGTGAAATCAGGCTGCTATATTGAACATTTTTTTTAGCAAATCAGCTCCATTTGAAGAAATAAAATTTCTTAAATGAATTATTACAGACAAATAAATAAAGCCCACCAGGAATAATCGGAAATCATGGACTTACTTTGAATAAAGGTTGATAACCGCCAAACGTAATCTCGACAGTGACGTCAAAAGGAGGGTTTGGGATGCCCACAGTATTTCCCAACGCAAAGAGCACCAGCGGAAACCAAATGATGAAAATGATGATAAAAAGGATGAGACCGCCGACCCCGTATTTGATGAGCGGCTTTCGCTTCTCGCCTCTCGGCGTTGGATACTCAGCTTCGGCCCTACGCTGGCATTTCAGGATAAAAATGTTAGCGAAGATGTCCTCCATTTTCAGCCAGGAAGATAAAGACATGCTCGTATCCGTCCAAATCCAATCCATCAAGGCGCGCAACTCGAACAGGAACGGTACGGCCATAAACCTAAGATTGATTTCAAAATAGTCGAATACAAATTAAAAATAAACAACATTACCCATCACAACTGGCCCTTGAAGCTTACCCGCGAAATAGGAATTGATTGAGATAATTGTATTTTTTCGTAAGAAAATTTCCCAAGATGCGGGTCGGATATCCGCTTCGAATCTGGTAGGCCGAAAGCAGGAGATAAATGCATTTTACCAAATACCATAGCTGCGGCGGTAGACTACTGTTAAAATCCCTAGAAAAATTAATTTGAATTTGTGAAACAAAACTTAACGTAAGAGTGGTTCATACGCAATAGCGCGACAGAAATTCACAGCAAACACAAAAACGGAACATCCCAGAATCTCGCTAATCGTGGTAAAACCAAAAGCTATTTTTCAGCAAGCGTACCTCTCGGAGACGGATGGTAAAACGAAAAACATCCACAGGTGAACGATGAAAACCATCACGACTTGAAAGATGACTTTTCCTACGATGAACTTTCGAAGAAAGAGCGCCCGGTCGATGATGATCAATCCGAATTGAGCAATGAGCATTACCAAAAAGGGTACCGGCACTTTGTTTTCTTCGAAATACGACGCAACACCGTCGTCTCCTCCGCCAGTCTATCGAGAAACGACTCGGGCATTAATGATGCAACAGGGTTCCCCCAGAAATTTCTTTTTCAACTTCCTGACTTTTCCAAGTTTAAAAAAAATTTCCCTGACCAATGACAATGTGAAAAATTAACCTATTTTCCAAAATTGACACTGGAAAATATCTTTTTAAATTTACAAACGACAATTTTGAAAATTAACACAGAATTTTTTTTTAAAAATTAAAAAAAAATTGCATGACCATTTTATAAAATAGGAAAATGTTGTATTCAGAAAATGTTAAAAATATGCTTGGAAAAACTAGGCAATTTTTCAATTTTGTCCTCGGAAAATGTGGAAAATTTGTACTCTGAAATGCCAAAAGAATTTAGAAAACTTGTACGCGGATAACGTGGAAAATGTTGCAAATTTCTACTCGGAAAACGTATAAAATTTTGCAAATTTGAATACGGTAAATGTGAAAAATTTTGCAAATTTGTACTCAGAAAACGTGGAAAATTGTTTAAATTTGTCCATGAAAAACGTGGAAAATTTTGCAAATCTGTACTCCGAAAATGTGAAATTTTTTCCCAAATTTCTACTCGGAAAATGGGCCCTGAGCTAACCTTGAAGAAGTATTAATTTTGGATCGCCATAACTGCGTTGAATTTCCCTGACTTTGTCAAAATAAACCAATCTTCCCTGACTTTTCCTGGACATTTTCAAGATCCCTGACTTTTCCAGGTGGGGATTTCCGTGCAAATGCAGAAGTCCGATTAAATTAAGTGAGTATTTGAAAAACAACTCACCCCGAATGCCCAATAGCCAAAAACAAGAATTAGGAATGTAGCAAAATCACAGAGGAACATAAAAGCGTAGACGTCGACTGTCACGCGATACGAAGGATGAAAAAGGTTGTGGAAGAAATGCTTGAAAGGTTGCGTGTACGTCAGGACGCTAAAAATGAACAATATTATCTCAATCGATCCAATGAAAAGTTAATAGAATTTGTTCAGTGACGTAAGAAATGCGTAAAAATAATTACCAGTCTAGAAGAGCTCTCGAAACTGGCTTTTCCTCTTCATATTCTTAGATTGTGACCAAAAAAATAAATTAAAGTTTCATCAAATTCCAAAAAAAAACAAAAAAACAATAATAGATAAATAAAGATAAGTACCCTCGTCGTATTCCACTTCTTCTCTGTCAGCAGAATCATCAACCGAACGGGGGACATCTTCGATACTTTTCTAATACAAACATTCATTTAAAAAAAAACTATGAATTTGCTGGCATCGGGTCGTGACGAGCTGCGGATTGCTCAAACTCAAAATTATTAAAAACAACGTATTTAAAAAACGCCTAACCTTTATACTTCTCTCATCGGTGGATTTTGAGTCACCTCCACCCTCTTCGATGCTATCTACACTTTGAGCACTGTCACTGTCATCTTTCCATAATCCCAGACTCTGCACATTAGGGAATACACCATAAGTCTCGGAATTTACTCTGAGAAAACTTTGGACAACCACAATATATATCCGAATATTTTGCAGAAATTTCATATTCAACTTCCCTGACTTTTCCAGGTTTTTTAAAAAATTTCCCGGACTAATGATAATGTCATAAATTGACATATTTTTTTCAAAATCTACACAGCAACATATTTTTCAAAATTTATTCATCAGAAAAATGTTAGAAAGTTAATAAACAATTGCTTAATTTTTTTTTTCGAAATTGTGACTTAAAAGTTGTGCAAATTTGTCCTCGAAAAACTGGGAAAATTTCGCAATTTTGCCCTTGGAAAACGTGGGAAATTGTGCACTTTTGTCCTCGGAAAAAAACGCGGAAAATTCTAAAATTTTGTCCTCGGAAAACGAGGAAAGTTTTGCAAATTTGTCCTCGAAAAAGCGTGGAAAAGTTTGCCGATTGTCTTCGGAAAACGTGGAAAATTGTGCAAATTTGTCCTCGGAAAAACGTGGACAATTTTGGCAATTTGTCCTCGGAAATCGTTGGAAATTTTTCAAATTTGTACTCAGAAAACGTGGAAAATTTTGCAAATCTGTACTCCGAAAATGAGGAAATTCTTTGCAAATTTTTTTCAGAAAATTGGCCCTGCGCTGTTTTTTTGGATCGCCATGACTGCGTTGAATTTCCCTGGCTTTTTTATAAAAAAAAACATTCTTCCCTGACTTTTCTAGGTCATTTTCAAGTTTCCTGACTTTACCAGGTTTTCGAGGTCTGGGGGGAACCTTGACATTGGAGTTATTCACTAGCCAACCGCTGATGGAAAAACGAAAACACGGGAAAAAATATTCGTACCTTAAGAATGAAGCGGTGGAAGAATATAACCAGCAACAATAAAAGGTCGTAGACAGCATATTGTTCCTTCTTTTCAACTCCGATAATCCGGGGCGGAAAAAATGGATTATTGACTCTTGGATCACCATCATTCCACGGGAAAAAATCAAACTGGAAGAGGTACTTTACAACGACAATTGCCTAAAGAAAAAGAAAAACGAGATAATGCTAAGTATTAAAGCAGAGCTTAAACAGTTCCCTCATCAGCCCTTTTTATATGGCAAAAAATTTATCTTAAAGTTTTTGACGAGTCGGATTTTCATAAATTACCTCCGTATAAGTGATTATCGTGATCCAAAAAGACTTCGTAGGTCGAGGAATCGATAGTGAACCCCAGAGAAATACCATGAATGGTAGAGGTAAAGACACCATGCTAGCCGACTTGATCTGATTGATGACGATCATAACGTAACAAACTAATTCCGATCGTGACACCAAAGCGTACCACAAAGCAATGGCGAATCGGATGGCAACGGGCTGATCTTTCTCAAATTCCTTTTCCAGTTGCTCCGGAGTATCCAAGCATTCCATGCTAAAAACGAAGACGAATTCAATGCGTAAAATGAAAAGCAGAATCTTACAATACGCGAGTGGAAAAATCCTAGTACTCGATTAATTTCTGCGGTTTGGGGCCATCCAGAAATGATGTCACGCAATTTTCAAAGTTTTTTAGATCCCCCGCCCCCTATGTCACAATTTGTCACAAATTCCCCATACCTCCCCAATCATTCCTCAAAATAATGATCAAACAATTAGTTTCAATCGGCATTTAGTACATTACTAAAATAATAAGCTTATATGTAAAACGAAAATTTAATGTGCTGAAACATATATATAAACACTTGTAAAATATAAACGAAATTAAGCATTACAGGGTAAGTACCCTCAGAAATTTCATTTTCAACTTTCCTGACTTTTCCAGGTGTTACAAAAATTTCCCTAACCAATGACAATGTCAAAAAATATGACAGACTATTTTGCAAAATCGACACAGGAACATATTTTGCCAAATTTGACAATTTTGTATTTGGAAAATGTCGAAAATTTGTCCTCGGAAAACGTGGGAATTTTTGTCCTCGGAAAATGTGGAAAATTTTGACCTCAGAAAATGTTGCGTAAAACCTGGAGAATTTTGCAATTTTGTTCTTTGAAAACGTCGATAATTTTACAAATTTGTACTCTTAAAAGGTGAATGGCCTTTCACCTAACCATGTAGAAGCATTACTTTTAAATTGCAAAAACATGACTACAGGTACTTTGAATTTCCCTGACTTTTTCAAAATAAGCCATTCCTCCCTGACTTTTTCAGGTTTTCAAGGTCTGTGGATGCACTACATCAGTCCATGGACATTCTGCCCAGTCATAATTTTGTTAAATTTTATGTTTATCTTTTAGTATTAAATGTGCACACTTTTTAAAGCACTTTATAATAAGTTTACTTAGAACACCACAGGATAAACCTTGTATGAAAGATGGACTGATTTATCATTGGCAGGAATAAAAACGTGACATCACACTAACAGTCTAACCCCCCTCCCCCCATTATTGTCACGAATTGTCACAAATTCAGCAAACCCCC
>JAQGBX010005181.1:0-14092 GCA_034698745.1 Megaphyllum sjaelandicum | reverse complement strand
TCTATGTCGCGTCATTCCCTGATCCATTTCCCTGTGTTTGCCAATCTTGTCTTATTTACTTTTCTGTTATTCAAACCGACTCCCCTGCCTCACAATTACCCTTCCCTTCCATGTGGCCCTCTCCTTCCCTCCCCTGAATCTCGCACTATCCCCACTCCCAAACTAACTTTTCCGCTGTGCCCCTACACTTAGAATACGCTGTATCTGTTAGCGGCGTTCTCCCTTTCAATCTGAGTGAGTACTCAGGAAAAAAAAAAAAAAGTACCGTAAAACCTGCAAAAGTGACCACCTGTTTATTTTGACCACTTTTTAGTGTATTGTTTTTTCAAGTGTACATTTTCTTCATAAAAATTCTCTGTATAGTGACCAGTAACCACATGCCTATTGTGTACAGTGACCAGTGTGTTGTCTTTTTTGCAATTTTTACATTGCCAATGTACCTTTGAAAGTGACCAGATAACGGATGAGTCACGTTACATCTTGCTTTAACCCTTGGATATGATGATTGTGTACTTTTTTTGGTTTTGTAGTTTACATGTATAAGTGCAGTGTAGATGTTCATCATTTGAATTTAATTCAGGCATTCTTTGTATAGTGACTAACATACATTAGCATTTTTTTGGTGGTCACTTAACAGATTTTACTGTATCAGTAAATGAATACCAAGTGGGAGGGGGGAAGGGAGTGTAATCCATCAACCCAATTTATTCGGTAGTTACCACCGCATTAGGGTGTACTCCAACAGCATTGTAATTGAGTTCCAACGTCTAATGGCATGCTTGAAAAAAATAAGACCAATATGGTATGGCTCCGAATGGGCTCCGCGGAGTTCCATATAAGTTGATCATTATCGAGTGCCCCTTACAAATGTTTACTTACACACACGCATCAATTTTCAAACATAATTCTAAAAGTATTTGGTGTTTGTCATAAACGTTCGGGAAATGCATGTATTCTTCCATCGCATCTGTAACGAAATTTCTATGCCGCTTTCCTCAAATCTCCCAGAAATAATTCAAAGATTTATCACGAAACTACCGCAAATTCTCAAATTAGTTTTCTTTTCTTTTTTTTTTCCATCACCTCGAACCTCAGAAATGCGTTTGAACAAAAAATTGCCAATATTTTCAACGAAATGCACCGAGTTTTTTTAACACGAGCATCTTTTATTATAGAGATGTCTGACATTTTGTTCACGATTTCTGGTGTTATTAATTGGTCGGGTGAAGCGTCGATTCCGAACTATTCTTCACTAAAAGAATCTTCGGTTAATTAGTAAAGAAAATCTCAAAGTTCGTTGCCTTCCGCGTCCTTCGAGCTTTTATTTCCTTATCTGCTTAAAATAATGCATTCCGAGGCCATTGATTGCGGGGGCTTTTCGCCCATTCATTAACCCCTCTCCTTACCCCCGACCAATTTCTTTTACCCCCGCAGGTTAATACAAAAGTTTTTCCCATCGTCCCAGCCCAGGGTTCACGAAAATAAAACGCTCCGTTAAACTTAATCGACGAGCGTACATGTTTATTTTACGCATCACGTTAAAGGTTCCAATTGTACGAAAATTAATATTTAAAGGGATGGATGTCGTAGTACATGAGTTACGCGCTTTTAACTTTCAATCTCTTTATTACGAACGATAAATGGCGGTGGAAAGTACGCTATATTTTATCCCCCGAATAAAACCGCGAGATTTACGACTGGGCAGAGACCGGATGCAGATGCATTATGGGCGTCAAAAGTTTAATTCCCGGTCACTTCTTCCTCTTGTAGGTTCGGAATTTATCAGCCTACGTTATTGCCGCATATCACGAATCATATATGGTGGCCGCCATTCTGAAAAGCATACACCTCGAACCTCGTTAAGACGAATCTCGAAGGAGTACGTCGCAATTTGATCGTTTAAACCGTATACGGTAGTTCGTATCCTACCACACGTCCATACGAATGGGAGTGTTGGAACTTTATCGGGGAATTCACCCGTTTAGGCCATTGGAAATTGATTACTCGTTTAACGTCCTAAAAATATTTGATAAATATTGTTAATCCGAATATTCACTTTTTAAGAAAACCAAATACGCATTGAGCGAGTTTGTTTAAACGAGCTTCCACTATACAGTAAAACCTGTTAAGAGTGACCACCTAAAAATGCTATGTTGGTCACTGTACACAGGTGGTCACTATATAAAGTATATCTGAATTAAATTAAAATGAACATGTACACAGTACTTGCACATGTAGACTGTAATACATAGACAAAAACCACAAAACCAAAAAATAAAGAATCATCATGTCCATGTGCATTACATACAATAAATGTATATTTATTGCCTTATTACACCTTTTTTTAAAAATAAAATTATCAAGTTTTCCTCGTTATAAATGGTTTTGCTTCTTATGATCATGTTTTCAGTGATTTGTTCGATCTGAATAACACGATTGGCTGAACTATTTGAGAACCACTGGGGTTAAAGCAGGATGTAAGGTGACTCATCCGTTATCTGGTCACTTTATAAGGTACATTTACATTGGCAATGTCAAAATAACTAATTGCAAAAAAAAGACAACGTACACTGGTCACTTTACATAATAGACAGGTGGTCGCTATACGGAGAATTTTTACGAAGGAAATGTACACTAGAAAAAACAAAACACTATAAAGTGGTCAACATAAACAGGTGGTCACCATTCAAAGGTGGTCACTTTTCCAGGTTTTACTTAATATACATATTCAGGTACACCGTATAAGTAGTTGAGTCTACTGTCCTATCATGGCGGCGCTTCCGGTGGAGGCCCGGAGACGCCAGCTAGCGGTCAGCAACGCCTTTGCCCGTTTGATGGACAAAACCCAAAAAAGGCCGGAAGGTCAAAGGCGGATGTTCGACGAAAGCACGATTAGGATAATGTTATTTCGGGTGGGTGGGTCGTGCCAAAATGTAATGGAGACGGGAAGGGGGACCCCCGCGAGCCGGCCAGGGGACCCCAGCTGGGATCCTCCGATGGGCTCGGTTCTGTCCATCACCCGTAAAGAAAAACGAACGGCCGGACGACGGGTAACGAACCCGCGCCCATCCTTCGCATTTTATATTCAAATTTAATACGCGTTTTTAAGATATGGTCGTATGCAAATACTCGACACGGAGAAAACTTTTAAAGATTTACTACTCGATTTACGTGGATTTTTACGAATGAATAAATTTGCAACATTTTCTTTCAACTTTCATCGACGGAAACGCTAAAAATAAGGAGAAAAAATTTACATCACGATGTTTTGGAATTAGGATTCAACCTAAATTACCGAACTCTCCTGGAATCAAATGAGGTGAGAAAAAATAAAACCGATGTGAAAATTTAAACGAGCAATTGTTAAAATACTTTCATCTTATATAGCTACATATCGGGAAGCATAGAAAAAAATCCGTTCTGATTGCACGTTTTCAGCGAATAAAAAGGCTGATCGAATTAAGCGGCTTTCACTGTATAGGGCGATTGAACAGGAGGAATGGAAGGGAGTTGATATGACCAGCTCGGACCAGTGGCTCGGACGTCCACTTGATAGAAAAAATGCCAAATAAAATCATTTCTCAAAGTAAACGGGAATTGAGCGCAATGTATCGTATAGGTGGGTCAGTAAACAGGTTACGTCCAGTCCTGGAAAACCTGGAAAAGTCAGAGAACTTCAAATGCTCAGTGTCCAGTTGCAAACATTCAAATGTACAAATTTGCAAACTTTGCCTTTTTATCCAGCATAAACTCGCCAAATTTTCAACCTTTTCCGAGGTCATCTTTACAAATTTGTGCACGTTTCTCAAGGACAAATTTGCAATACTTTCCACGTTTTTTCTAAGTGCAAATCTTCAACATTTTCAATAGTAACTAGTTTCCGAGGAGAAATTTGCAAAATTTCCAACAGATTCTGAGGAACTGACCAAATTTGGAACCTTTTTCAGAGTACACAAAATGTATGTTTTCCGAGTACACATTTGCAAAACCTTCAACGTTTTCAGAATACAATTTTTTAAGTTTCGGACTTCCGATAAGCGGGAGGGTGGGCCGGGATCCAGATTGACCGGACACAATGCGGAGTCCAGTGAACGTCCTTTACGAATGGCCCCAGACTGAAATTCTGCCCTTCGGGAACGCGCTTAATTTGAGCGAGTATGCGGATGGCCAGAAACACAACAAAACTTTTAAATTAACAATGATAATTTTTTTACCACTAGCGCCAACCAGCGGGCAAACCATCGGTAATTTAAATGCATTACCAATATTTGCCCGCTGGTTGGCGCTAGTATTAAAAAAAAGTAACATTCTTTCCTAGAAGTTTTGTTGTGTTCGTTCCCGATGAATTTCCGTTATTGATATACTATCCGTTCATATTTCGCTTTCGAAATCAGTCAGCAGATGGAGTTTCGATCGGTGGTGGGTGACCGACCGACCACCTTACCAACTACACTGTAGTCGAAAGAGTTGCTAGGCGAGCGCAATATCGAGAATTAAAATAAGTTATTCAACCTTAATTTCGGCTCGATGAAATTTTCGGGAATCCCTTTTTATAACGAAGCATGAAAATGACCCGCTGAGAGAAACCAAATCTCCCGGCCATCTCTGGCATCTTTACAAAAAACGAAACCCCCTAAAAAAGAGATGCTTATCACGTTTTGAAATTGCGGCGCATTAATACGCATGATCTTGCATATATTTATTCGCCCCCTTAAAAAAAAGATCCGTGTTTCGATTAGGTCCAATTAAAACTAATTATCCTAACATGAGTTTAATTAGACTGACAAGATTTTTTTTTTTTGCGGAAAACTACGTTTCAATTGTTGAGTTCGTGTTGCGCTGAACCGATTACGAGATTTTCGGTTCTGGTTTTTGAGAAGATCAGAAGATTAGACCAAATCGAATTAAGGGCTAATCGATGAAGCAAAATCACTAATTGCGCTCACCGGTGGTATTTAAGGGTACGAACACAACAAAACTTCTAGGAAAGAATGTTACTTTTTTTTAACCACTAGCGCCAACCAGCGGAAAAATATTGGTAATGCATTTAAATTACCGATGGTTTGCCCGCTGGTTGGCGCTAGTGGTAAAAAAATTATCATTCTTAATTTAAAAGTTTTGTTGAGTTTCTGGCCTAACGCTCGGTTGCGCCAACTTAGGCTCAGTTCAATCGCCGATTAACACGGTTTTAAACGAGTAAAACCCGCGTCATTCTTTCGGGTTTTTGGTATATATATAAGAAAAAGATTTTAGATAACGGAATAGAAACATTTCAAACTGAGAAACGAGCCATATTTCCAAAACAAAAACCCACTCGGACATGATTAAGAAAAGCTCGCTTTATACGAATTTCTGATAATACCAACTCGTGTTGAACGAGCATTAATGTGTACTTCTAAGTTGAAAACAAGATGCATGAACTGGTTCGCGCCAAGTCTTGTCTCTTGCAAACAGTCTGCACAACATTTCTGTGGCGTCATCCTATACTGTATAGGATTTAAACGAGGTAACTTCCGAAAACTTGAAAGCCATGCACGGAGCGGTCATCGGCAAGTTCGTTCTTTGTCTTCTGGTACTAAGATGCGGAAATTTACGACGAGGTGCTGCAACGGGCGGACCCCGCGGCCAACTGCCCAATTTCGAGAGGCGTGGTCATTCCGAGGATTTTATGGACGCTTAATTCCAACCATTTCGGATGACCAGTTTGACAGAACGTGCATGTCTGCTTTCCAGGGCGGCGAACACAACCCTTTGTGGTCAATTTTTTTAATTCAATTTCAGAAAAGACAACTCCGGTTATATTTGAACGCCATCGCCACCGAACGTCTCTCCGCCCAGTGGCCAGTTTGGAAATTAAAAATCAATGACGTTGACGGTCCTCCGTTAGAAAGGAGTTAACCATCATCATCATCGTTTGGCGCTGGATCTACGCGTAGTGTGGCACATAAATGCATCTCGTGATCTCGAAATCACGAGTACACGTAAAGTTTGTAATCTTCGGAGATCGATGTTGATCGAACCTCGTTAAGACGAATCTCCAGGGACGTAAGCAATTGTTCGTATTATCAGAATAAGTGTTGTCAGACAAAAGATGATTACAACAATGAGAATCATAGTTTCACCGAAATTTGGATGAAATCTTAGACAGCGTACATGTACACGTGTTGCCCGTTAAAACGTACTTTTTTCACATTCTCTAAAGTTCGTTTTGACGTAACATAAAGAGCGATTAAATGCTCGGGAACTCGAACATTCATCACTTTTCATTATGTAGTTTCAGCCATGACAGTGTTCCCCCAGAAATTTCAGTTTCAACTTCCCTGACCAATGACAACGTGAAAAATTGACATTTTTCACGTTATCTCACTGGAAATGAGTTCGTACTATCAGATATTCGCATAAAGCGAGTTCTTTTTCGAGAGGTTCCATCGTACTACGTAAACTTTCGAAATTGTCGAGGAGGACGTTGTATTTATCCGGCGCCAAACTTCTACTTTTCGACAGTATCCCGGAAATGTCCACTCGGAGACGATTAATTTGATACCCAAGAAGGCTGAACTCCGCCGAAAATTGAGCGAGTAAAACCGTCCCGAACAATTAATCCGATGACGTCATCTCGTCGTTGACGCGCTTTTACGTCCATTTCTAAACGACGTCGGACGTCGGTAGAGTGGCTGCATGGGTCAACGTTTTTGAACTTTTCGGTTATTTTCCGGTCATTTGCGGCGAAATCCCGCGCTTTTTTTTAACATCGGCATTCACGGCCCGTCCTGCGGGGTGTTTTTTCCTCTTCATTTCAATATTTTTGGCTGTTTTATGTTAAAGCATTTTTACCCTCCTTAGCCTAAGGTCAGCTTAAACTCGTGTTCGGAGTAACTAACTAGTGTTTCTAATTCAGCTATGTACCCCTCCCTCACGCCCCCCTCCCTCCCTTCCTTATTACCTCGCCCGGGATAACAATAGGCGCCTTTACCCCCATCACCCCCCCCCATTTTGGAATGACCCAAAGGGGGCTGGTCCGAAATTTCTGTCCGTTTTTTTTTCGTTGCCAGACAGCCCCTGTGTGCATATTGTATGTTTTGTTATTTATTCTCGAGTTCTGGTTCTCCCTGTAATTATTTTTTAAGACATAAAAATTCCCGAAAAGTTTGGCGTTCGTGGCCCGGGGGTGACACACGCCACGTTAAACCTTTCGCCTCCATTTTTTTTTAACGAGTTGAAAATGTTTATAAATAGCAGAATTTGTTTATTTCTTCCCCTTTCAGTTGCAGAAATTCGGCTTACAATTTAAATTCTGCGGGAGAAGACATTTTATTTTTCTGGTCAGCTCAAAACGGTGGCGGTGCACACTTAGAGGGCTCTCTATGCACACTATCCCTTCCGCGCCCCCTAGTGGCGCTTTCAAAATTCGAATGGTAACGTGCAAAATGTAAGGTTACAACCCTTTTAATCGATGATTACGATTACGTAAACTTTAAATATTTACAAAAAACATTAATTAAATGCAATGTATTCTGTTGCAAATACACGTGTAAAGTTCATGTAATGGGTATTTAACATCATCTACGAGTACTTTAATGCACGTATACCATGTAAAGTTCATGTAACCGGTATTTAACATCAATAGCCTAAGTACTTTAATACACGTATACATGTAAAGTCCATGTAATGTGTATTTAACATCTGCATATACATTAAATAGACGTATAAACTTCATGTAAACGGTGTTTGACATCCCCATTGTTACCTATACGATAAGATTAATGAAATTTAGTGGAACACTTTTTCATCGTTTCTTGCCAGTAGGTGGCACTGCGTGCCGCCCACTATTCCGTCGACCCTCGTCGATTACTAACGAATATTTATTAATTCGTGGCCTCGTAATTTTTTCCCGCTAAATTAACCAACGCTTATTATTTTTTTTTCAGAAAATTTGTTCATAAACCCGTGACCGTGACCACAACGTTTTAATTTCTTTTACAAATGGCGTCACGCATGAACGCCATTGTGATGCAAATTTAGAAGAAAATTGAAGTAAAAAAAAATCCGACGATTTGCTAGGATGATGATAATAGATCATTATTACCACCGTACATCTTTGTTTAAAGGAGAAATTTTGCTCGAAAAAATGGGAAAACCACATTTTGAATGAGTACAAAAAAAAAATGAAATAATAAAAAAAAACAATTTGGTGTGGTTGCTAAAAGAAGAAAGCGCGTCTTTGGAATTTTTTGGACATTTTTTCCCAGTATAAAATTGCTCCAGAAATACTAAAATATAGAGAGAAAAAAGAGGAGCTGAGAGAAAATGGAAACCGCAACTTGGTGGTTTAGACATAAGCATATTCAGCGTCGCTGTACATTGCATGATCCAGACAGAATATTGAAACAAAAATTCAAAATTCCGAGAATTTTTTGGTTGTTGAAATGATGCATAACGAAAGAATGCCGCACTAATTAAGTTTCGAAGAATTCGCTATATACTTGTAAGAGCCGTCAGAGATTAGCAGTTGAGCAGTTTAGAGCATCTGCTCAACTGCGAAATGGATAAAAAAAGTCCACTTTTCAATGTAATGTTTTTCTGGCGTACATTTCCTTCATACAAATTCTCTGTATAGTGTCCACCTGTCGATCGTGTACAATGACCAGTATGTGTTGGCATTTTTGCAATTTGTACATTGTCAATGTACCATAAAAAGTGACCAGATAACGGATGGGTCACCTTACATCCTGCTTTAACCCTAGTGGCTCTCAAATAATTCAGCCAAACATGTTATTCAGATCGAAAAAAATCACTGAAAACATGATCATAAGAAGCAAAAAAGCATTTAAAACATGGAAAACTTGATAATTTGTTCTTCAAAAAACAAACAAATGTGTAATAAGGCAATAGATATACTGAATGTAATGCACATGGACATGATGATTTTGTGGTTTTTTACTACATTACAGTCTACATTTACAAGTACAGTGTGCATATTCATTATTTTAATTTAATTCAGGCATTCTTTGTATAGTGACCACCATACTATAGCATTTTTTGGTGGTCACTCTTTACAGGTTTTACTGTATTTAAAAAGAAAATTCTTTTTTTTTGTGTGTGCAATTTTCTGCGTTTAAAATTCGTTGCAATTGTAAAAATTTCTATTTTGAAAAACTTGTGAACATCTTGGGCATCAAGTGGTCGGAGTTCATGTTAATAAAGGAGTAGAAACGACCATAAACGTTTAATCAGAAACGACGTTTCGGAAACTTGTGATAAACTAAAACGAATGCATTTAGATCATATCTCGATTCGTTAAAACAGTATTCAAATCCGCCACCGACTGACGCTACACCCGGCGGTTTATTTAATAAACCCAACTAGTAGGGATGCACCTACAAATAATTTCAAATCAGAGACACTCGTGGATTTTCTTTTTTAAATGCTGGATACTACAGAGCATACGGTGTTATAACGGGACCCAAATTTCCCAAAAAATGGACGAGACTATCACATTTCAAATGTAGCACAAAAACTACGCTCGAGGGCGCCACCTACCTCCGGCGGGTCACGAGGGGGCTGCATTAATTAGGCCCGGTGCTCAGTTAGGATTTTTTTTCTGGAACAGCACAACAATGCTTAATTGGTGCTGTTGTTTTATTTAGGGGCACAACAAATTCCGTGCGTGACCCATAGGGGAGGACTCGTGAGCGTCCAATCTGAAGCAGTTTACGAGCTCCTAACGATCACGATCCGCGATTCGTACGTGACGCCGGTGACCCGCTACCGAATTCGAGGGGCTCTTTTCGGCGCAATTACGGAGGCTGCTTGCTCTAAGCCAAATTTCAGTTCACAAAAATTCGTTATAAAATAGAAAAAAAAAAACAATTCGGGGAATAAATGGAGCAACGACTCCGTGGCTGCATTAAAGCGCACTCGCTTCCTTTGTCTATACCTTACGTGTAATTCATCGAAATAATCTGATAAACTGTCGGCGTTCACACGGTGATGGTTTTATGAAAAATCGCTTTCTGAGAAACGCACTTTTGCGGCAACGTGTATTTATTTTGTAAGCAACTCCCATTTACGAGAAAAAAAAAACTTTTTACAAACTGTTGCGTTGTTTCCCAAAAGTAGCCCAGAGATCCAATTTTCGTATTTTATGAACTTTTTTGTCCCTACAAGCTCCTAAATACATGTAAGCGAATCGAATGTAGAAATATACGAGGAATATGTTCGTTACGTTTCCGAAATCATTTAACAGGGTTCCCATGAAATTTCATTTTCAACTTCCCTGACTTTTCCAGGTTTTTAAAAAAAAATCCATGACCAATGATAATGTCAAAAATTGACTTACTGTATTTTCAAAAATCGACACAGAATGAAATTTTGAAAATCAAAATAGAAAAAATTAAAAAACAAATTTGCATGAATAAATTTTGAAAATTTGACAATTTTGCATTTGAAAAATGTAGAAAGTTCTGCATTTTGTACTCGGAAAACGTGAGCAATTTTGCACTTTTTTCCTTGGAAACCGTGGAACATTTTGCAAACTTGGATAAGTTTGCAAATTTGTCCTCAGAAACTGTTGCAAATTTTGCAAATTTGTACTGGGGAAATGAAAGAATGTTTCCAAATGGGCCGGCCCTGACTACGTTAAATTTCACTGACTTTTTTTTTAAAAAAAAAGTCATTCTTCCCTGACTTTTCCAAGTTTTCCAGGTCTGGGGGAATCCTGTTTAATAATCATGAAAAAAACTGAAAAAAGCCGGCTGTACGGATTTTAATAAACCTCATCTATTATTGAAAAAAAAAATCCCTTTTGTTCGGTGTATTTTTAGGAGAGAGTGTATGGGTACGAACACAACAAAACTTCTAGGAAAGAATGTTACTTTTTTTACCACTAGCGCCAACCAGCGGGCAAATATTGGTAATGCATTTAAATTACCGATGGTTTGCCCGCTGGTTGTCGCTAGTGGTAAAAAAATTATCATTCTTAATTTAAAAATTTTGTTGTGTTTCTGGCCTTTGCCTATAGCTCCGAAAAAGCTTTTTTGTTTAAGTAATGGAAGAATATTTCCAACAAATTTGATTAAAATTCATACAGCTGTTTTTTTTTAAAAAAATTAAAAAACCATTATAAGTTTCAGAAATTGAGACAGAAGTTCGTAGTTACATGATGTAAGTTGAGACTCTTTCAACGTTTTTGCATAAATTATACACAACGTCATCGAATAACGTATACATGTACTGCATATACCTGAGATAACAGAGTCCAATTTAATGGACGACAGTTTAGAAGATTTTCGTGTAAAAACTGCCTCAACGTCTGAAATTAAACGTTCTGGATTCAAGAGTTTAAAATGAAAAATGTCTCGATTTTCAGTTCCAACTGGAAAAAAAAGGATGCGTCAACTTTTGTTGAATTTCAGATATACAGTAATTGGAGCCCATTTGGAGCAAATAAATACGGAAGTTTGAAAAACTAAATAATTAGCTCGAATTAAGCGAATTCTAACGATCATAACAACGATAAGATGCCGAACTCGATCGTTTAATCGTGCGTACCATTGCTATACAAAAATATTACTTCATGCGATAAACTAGAAGCCCGTTTATTATTCAACAACAATCAAAATGGGAAAAAAAAGTAAGATATTCAATATTATTTAGGTCACCTTATATACGAAGGCGTATTATTACGTGGAATTTTAAAAAAATATGAAGCCTTAGTCACGAAATTCATATCTGCCACCGAATGAAGTACAGTTTGCATGCGCCCAAGTCATTTTGGAGTTAAAGGCCGATTAAAATTGGCTTCGTTCATCCGACCAGGATTGCCTACCATTACATTCGAACCTCGTTAAGACGAATCTCAAACAACGTCAAAATTCGTTCGTTTAAACCGTATAGTTCGTATACATGTATTATCAGAATTAAGTCGGACAAATCGTATAACTTCTATGATAAAAAACAAAAGTTTCATCTAAATTTGAATGAAATTCTACAGGGTTCCCCCAAATTTACCTTTTTAACTTCCCTGACTTTTCCAGGTTAAAAAAATTTCCCTGACCAATGACAACGTGAAAAATTGACACTGAAATTTTTTTTTAAATTTACTAACGACAATTTTGAAAATTAACAAAGGAATTTTGTAAAAAAATTTACAAAAAAATTCCATGAAAATTTCGTATTCGGAAAATGTGAAAAATCTGTGCTCGGAAAAAATGGGAAATTTTGTCCTCGGAAAATGTGGAAAATTTTGCAAATTTCTACTCGGAAAATGGGCCCTGAGCTATAACCATGTAGAAGTATTAATGTTTAATCGCCATGACTGCGTTGAATTTCCCTGACTTTTTCAAAATAAACCGTTCTTCCCTGACTTATCCAGGTCTAGGGGTACCCTGCTGGAAACGAGTTCGTACTATCAGAAGTTCGTATATAGCGAATTCTTCCGAATGACGTTGAACCGTATACATCATTTTTCCCAGAGTTCAACTTCTATATACCCAATTATAGCGACCTAGATATTTTTTTCTCAAAAAATCGTTTCGATATATAACGCAATTTGTGGGTTGTTTTTTATGTTAATTTCATCACGAATCTCGCATGATGAATGTCTTAAGAAACCGCAGATTTCCTAAATTATAACGAGAACAGCCATCATGGAGTGAGTATATACACACGGAGTACGGAAATAAGTCGCTCGCACGCGCGATTACTTTTTATTTTAATAAATATTTATTCGAAAAAAATTGTTACACCTCGTAATGTGTATTTTTCAATAAACGGCGCCATAAAGGAGTTCTAAATTAGATTTCTGGGGGCCATCGCGACTAGATTACATATATTAGCCAACTTTTAATTGGATTTTTCAAAAGTGTGACGAACGAATATTATAATATTTAGAAAACTGTTGATTTATGGGCGGTCGGTGCGACTCGTTCGCAGAAAGACAACTTTTATACATGTATTTAGGACCAGTTTTGCCTTTTTGTTTTATTTCAAATTGCCCAATTCTCCATGGAATTATTCCACGTTATTATTCGCGTCCGCCGCTGGCTGTAGGTGACGCTGCTAGCATTTTTAATTTCGCCAAATGGAGCGCACGCGATGCCAACTATAGAACCAGTACGCGCCATGTGCCACTCTGCGGGAATCCGTCTCACTGAAATTTGCGCGCCGAATCAGGTAGCGCTATGGTAAGAATACATTGAATGCTTACATGTATTGCAGGCGCTTATACCACTCTGCGTACAGTTATAACTACGAGGTGAGGCATAAGTCTGTAAAGTCTTGTTGTACCTGCAATAAGCATTCTGTGTGTTCTTACCCATACAAGTATGTACCATGCACTAATTAATACATGTATTACTATTCGACAAGAGTCCCCCCGGAAACATTTTTAACTTCCCTGACTTTTCCAGGTTTCAAAAAATTTCCCTGATCAATGACAACGTGAAAAATTGACACTGGAAAATATTTTTTTAAATTTACTAATGACAATTTTGAAAATTGTCATAGAAATGATTTTTTTAAATTTTTAAAAATTGCATGAAAATTTTTCGAAAATAAAAAAAAAATTGTATCTGGAAAATGTTAAAAATTTGTCCTCGGAAAATGGGTCCTGAACTAACCTTGTAGAAATATTAATTTTGGATCGCCATGACTGCGTTGAATTTCCCTGACTTTTCCAGGTCATTTTCAAGTTCCCTGACTTTCCAGGTTTTCCAGGTCTGGGGGAACCCTTATCGCGTGTATAAATAGGAGGGGAATTCAAGAATGAATTGACAATTTCGAGAATAATTCAATGTTTTTTAGAAGACCTGAAGTTTTACGATTTCATGAACTGGGTCAAAACAAATAAATAATCGTACTTGAAATTAACATTTCAATTCGCGTAGTAAAATTGATTGAAAATCGAGAATTAAAAAAAAGTCTTGCTATAGGAATATAGGGTGGGAACAGAGTGGGCCAGTTTCCAGCCGTTCGGCACCCGAAAAACACTAGCGCCACCCAGCGTGCTACCTATAAGGCATGCGTTTTCAATGAGGTCGTCCGAGGTGGCAGCTGAGCCGAGCCTAGCTGAACGCTAACAGGTTTGTAGGAA
>JAQGBX010005180.1:0-14093 GCA_034698745.1 Megaphyllum sjaelandicum | reverse complement strand
GGGGAAAATGCAATATTGATTCTGGGAAACCTGGGAAGGTCAGGGGATTTTCATTTGCAATAAGTGTGGGAACCCTGGTTAGAGTATAGTGTGCAAATTTGATAATTTGTTAGCAAAGTAGTATACAGTACATGTAGCCTACTGTGCTCAAGAACACTGGGTACACTGGATGAGGCCGTTGCATCTTTATATTTGTCATATGGTCGATATGTATTTAAATTATCTCATTTCATTCACTATTTATTTTAAGAAAGTTGACATTTAATCTTCTCCATCAAGTGCAGGTCTGTTCATTATTTACGTAAGATTACTGTTAAATTAGTCATGTTTAGATAATGTCTCGTTATATAAATAAAGTTGAGAAAACCCCAGCTTACACTAGATTCAACATACGTGTACATGTAGGCTACATGTAAGCTTGTGCAATTAATTTTGATGAAAAATAATATTCTAAATAATAGTGTTTTCTGGAACCCCATGCAAGATTAATTTCTATGTCCTTTTACATTTAGAAAACTGAATTATACTATTTAAGAATAAAAACTGAATGAATCACCCGAACTGGAAAAAAACAGATTGGTGTATATAAGGTCTACAGTAAATAGGGATTGTAGACTGTTACCTTGGTCCGACCCCTATTTTTTTACCACCACAAAGCTAAGCTATGGCTCAACTACTGTAGGCCTATATAAAATAGAGAATGAAATGCGTTTGTAAATGCAAATTAATTGAGCTAATGAATTTGCCATAGTGCATGGGCAAGCATATATAGGCCTACCTATTACCATCACAAAGAGAGATTTCCATCTTCATACTGTAAGTCTACCAACTGGCTTTTTAAATTCATACCAATTTTGCCTTAATAATTCATATGTTGGACATGGACGTGAATTTTTGATTTTCCTGTAAAAACCAAGTGGTAATTATAAATTAATTAACTTTTATTTTTCCTGACAAACTACCACCTGACAAACCAATGCATGCGAAAAGTAATTTTATATCATTAGAGATTAATTGATTGTTGCCATAGTGACGATTATGACAAAAGTATTGCCAAGCTATCTCAACACCGGATTACTCTAAAGTGCTGCGGTGCCAGCTTTACAATTTGGTTGCCATGTTTTGTGGAGGCCGATCAAAACAGCTACAAAGTGAGGTACGATTATTTTCTTTTTCTTTATATGTATAGGTGGTTGTCTTCTCAGAACATTCCAAGGAACTATCGGAGTTTCACCACTCCGATTTTCAACAATGGTGAGGCATAGCACCTTTTATAATTTTTTATCTCAAATATCCCTTATTATTCCTTATGCAAACTGTGAGTTTACTTATCAGTATTTAAAAATTTAAACCAATTGCATTAAATAAATATAAGATATTCATGACAAAATATTATGCTGATATTTCCACAGCCTACTGCGAGCTTCCCTCAAAGTTGGTGGAGAAGGCACTTAGCCATCAATTCTTCAATTCTAATCGCCATCTTCACAGCCATTTTTCTGCATTACAATAGCCATTACATGTACAGCTCCCTGAATGGGAAGGTTAGTTTATGTAAAAAGTGGCAAATGTCAGATTTATTAAATTTACTTTTAAAAATTGCCTTTGATCAACTTTGATGGAAGTTCTTACACTATAAATATTTAAATTATCCCCCAGAAATAAAAGTCTCTTGATTTCTGACTCTTTTTGCTTGAATTGTAATTTGCAGGCAGCCTCAGGCGATGATTGGAAGAAGGCTACTTCTATTTATGAATTCAATGCCACAGACATTGATGGCAATGATGTCAGTTTAGATAAATATAGGTAAGCGAACAGCATTCTTATTTAGTAGGTTATCAATGAACGTAGATTAAACTTTATTATGTTCATGATAATACTTTTCATGGATTACAGTACCCCCTGTAAATTAATAAACAAGATAAGGTCACATAGTTAACAAAATGAAATTTGATCTCCAAGTATATTACCAATGTTGTGTGTTGATTTGAGATAATTATCATGGATCTGGATTTCCATTTAATACTAATAGAATAATTAATGAGACCAAAAATCAATTGAATATTGTTATGATCATGCACCTCCCGATTACCTTGATTTACTAGTTTTATCTTATTTTTAGATTGTGCTTTTATGAATTTGAAATAAGATCATTATGTTAGGTTTTTGTATTTGAAGGTTCATGAGCACATCTTAAAAATGGGATTCGTGCATTTTTCTTTCAAATTTGTTTTCTTGCTGAGAATATGTAAACATAAATTATGGTGAGTAATTTCTATGAATATTGCAGGGGACATGTATGCATCATTGTTAATGTGGCATCCAAATGAGGCAAGACTCCTGTCAACTATACTCAGTTGCAACTTTTATTTGAAAAGTATGGGGAATCAAAGGGCTTAAAAATTCTCGGCTTTCCATGCAACCAGTTTGGAGGACAGGTACTTGGTGTTATTTTCATTATAACTTTTTTTTTACTCTCTGATTTTTGACATGAAGCTTTTGTGATGTACCAAAAATTCTTATCATTAATAGTATCAATTTTTATATATTACGCTAAATATTTAAACTGTATTAAATGATATTAAGCACAAGTCATCAATTTTATCCACAGTAGTTGGGTTCTGCATATAGTGTAATATCTTATTAACGTTCTGTTGATGCTAATGGATTTTAGCTAATTCCGTTTTGGAAATACCATTCCATTTTTTGAAAATTAAAATTGTAAGTGTCTTTAAACTTTGCAAGGACTTAATAATGTTTGCATTGAATTGAAATTTTAGGAGCCAGGCACTGAAGCTGAAATCAAGGAATTTGTAAAAAAATATAACGTTCAGTTTGATATGTTTAGTAAAATTAATGTTAATGGAGATGATACCCACCCATTGTGGAAATTCCTAAAAAGCAAGCAGGGTGGTATGTTGGGAAGGTTAGTGTTCCATTAAAAAATTGCGTTAAATTCCAAGATTAATTTGCCTACTCTAAATTGTGACTTTGATTATTTTAGTTTCATTAAGTGGAACTTTACAAAATTTTTGATTGATAAAGAAGGCAAGCCAGTAAAACGTTATGGCCCTAATGAAGATCCTTTTGTAAGTAGCATTTTTACGAAATTAATCCAAAAGTAAGATTTGCCAAAACAAAAACAAAAAATTAGCTTTTTTTGCTGCTCTTTGAGAATATTAAGCATTTTTGTCAAGTGCTAGCAGTCTGTAGTTTAATGCATTGTTGTGAGCTTGTAAAGAGTGTAGTATTCTCAATGGGTGTGCATACGTTTTTGTTTGGCCCTTCTAAGTCACAAAACCATTAATCTTGCTATTTTTTATTTTTAGGCTATGGAAAAAGACTTCGATAAATATTGGTAGAGATAAATCAAAACAAGGCATCTTCAGCATTAATGACGTTAAAATAAGATCTAGCTAGAAATTGCATTTGTTTTTCTATTGATTTCTATTTTAATGTTTAGCAATTGTTTACCTCATATGATGATCTTCTTAAAAATCAGGAAACTGACTAAGATAGATCTGAGGATTAGAGGAAAAACTTTGCAAATCAATTTAATGGATATCATTGGGATGCAATGTAACTTTAATTAGCAGTAGCATGAGTTTATTGTAGCTTTACTAGTTTATCAGTTTCAACTGATAAAACAATTCATATACAAACACGTTTGCAAACCTTTTTTTATTTTCAAAATGGATCATGTGGAAACTTCTAAAATTTTAATCAACAAAGACTTCGATTAAATTAAACATCCAGTAATTAATGAGTAAAGGCTATTATTTAAAAATTGTTTGTGAACTTTTTTACATTAGCTAATTTAACTTGCATTTGTAACTGGTGCAATACATGAGAATAATAAAAACGATTCAATGACTATTATTTTTCCAAGTTTGTGTAAGCAGTTATGCATTTTTGGACACTGTGTAATTGATTGACGTCGTTGATCTCTGGTTGGCTTAACTCAAACGTGCTAATAATGTTAAGCATTTAGTTGCGTTTCGTTATATGAAAGAGCAGTTCTGTGTTGAAGTCATTGTTTCTGAGTCTTCAGTACCACATTTGGTAAGTTCATCAATTTCTCTATACTAATAGTTATCTTGAAACTATAACTTGAATTTTGTTTGAAATTCTTTTATTGCACAGATTTTTTATTTTGCTAAGCTCCAGGGGTCGCTAACTGCATAAAATATTTTGCACAGTTGTGTTTGGGCATATTTTGAGGAAAATAACAGGAAATGTACGTGCGTCTGATTTTCGTTCCAGAATATATCAAATGTGTATTCTACACAAGTGAAGCACTGTGGAATAGATGCCGCTTATTTTTCTAAGTGCTTGCGTTTTATACAGTATTGCTTTGCAGAGCCAGGATTATTTCCCCACCAACACAGATAATAGCTAGATTACTTTGCATTCTTAAGAATTTAAGTGTTTATATTATTTTTTAGTATGCATTTAAATCTTGCTCATTTTTATGGATACTTAGTTGACTATTTGAACTTGTTAATAGACACTCCGAAAATTAGAAAACTCAAAAGACTATTGCACAAGATGTGAGGAGTTTAATTAAATTTCTACCAATGACGTTACTTGTTAAAATTGGAGAATTTTCAAACTAAATCACGTATTGTATATCTACTGTATGTCTGTGGAAATTATTATCTTATGATCCAATCACAGGGCTTGAATTAGAATTTTATTTTACGTGAGTAAATTTTAAAATTAATGACGTCATGTTGCAAAGCTTTCGTCACTGTTTAATTATTTATTCAATGAGCTGATAAAGACAATTCTTATGAACACTGGTTGTAACCAAGTCATGCCAAATTTCTACTTCATTGGTGATGCTCTAAGCATTAAATGTAATCATCAAATAGCAATTTATAAATCAACCAAGCTTATTTAAATTGTAATCTTTCCGTGACGTACGTGTTACTTTTTATTTAATAAAATTGTACGCGTTTTCGTGAAACATGACAGCAGGAATATAGGAAAAGTGGGACAAAAGTAATTTCAGGAGAAATAATTTCTAACCATGTAAAATGCAATAACTCCTCAAAATTCGTAAAATATTGTCGAATGTCGAATGAATGTCCAAGCTCGATGGAGCACCATAATAGCGAATATGGTTAGAACATGCTTAGAACATTGATCGCAAATGAACGTTTTCAAATTTACGTAACCCACGTAAATACAGCAAAATTTTACCGAAAGCATATACAGTATAACTAATAACTAAAAGAAAACGTATTTTGTGAAATCTGAGTCAATGTATTTATGATTGAAAACTTAAGCTGTAAATTCATGTATAATATAGGCCTACACACCAAGGAAACTTAAACTGAAACTTGCTTTCTGAAACTGGAATGTAAGTTTCTGAACCGTGAGCTAATTACCAGCTTTCCGAGCGGCGAATGGAGAGTTTCCCCAATTACGTCAATTGAATTTCCAATTTCGAAAACAAAGTTTCCTAAGTGTGTATACCTATATACTGTAGCTCAAAATTTAATTTAAAAAAGGTACACACCGGTAATTTCTGAAGACTGTTCATTGCATTCTTTTTACTTAAATCACATTATCACAGTATACTGTGTTCCATGGGAATTCAAGTTAATTTACCTATTTTTCAGGTAGCTTATCCCAAGCAGCTGTCTTGCAGTAAAAATGGTAAAGTTCTGGAAGTTGACATTGAATCTTCTGTAGTCTATATACTTTAGTATAAAAATATAAGCATATGACACGTAGGCTACACATGTTTTGAACTAGCTTGGAATAATTTCAGGCTTCTCAAGATAGTTGGAAAACTGCAACATCTATTTATGAATTCAAAGCCATTGATATTGATGGTAATGAAGTTTCCTTAGAAAAATACAGGCAAGGATTTATCAGATAATTCAATTCAACTAATGTCTGCATTGATCCTCACCTTTTATGTACCATCTTTTTAGAGGGCATGTATGTATTATTGTTAACGTGGCTTCCAATTGTGGAAAAACTCATGTCAATTATACTCAATTGCAAAAGCAGTACGAGAAGTATGGGGAATCAAAAGGACTTAGAATTCTTGGCTTTCCATGCAATCAATTTGCTTATCAAGTAGGCATGAGAACTTCATAGAAATTTGATAAAACATTTTTATATATATTATAATTAATTGACGATTGTTTTATAATATTTACAGGAGCCTGGTACAAATGCTGAAATTAAGGAATTTGTTAAAACTAAATACAACATAACATTTGATATGTTTAGTAAAGTTGACGTTAACGGTGATAAAGCACATCCATTGTTTAATTACTTGAAAAATGATCAGGCTGGACTTCTAGGAAAGTAAGTGATTTCGTATGAATTTTTAAAGGTTTTTTTACAGTTATTATTCTCTCAATACTACTAGGCGAGGAGTAATTTAAACACTTAATATACGACAACATATTCCAGATCATAAGCCGGAGTTTTTCATACTAAGAGGGGGGAGATTAGTGAATAAAATCGCCCAGGAATTTGAGCCTTTTTTGTATAATAAGATTATTTCTTTAAATAAATAACTAATATACATTATGTATGTGTATAAAGATAACTTTTTTATGATATTTCCATGTTGCAGGGGCTAAAATCTTTTAAAATCCGGCACTTTCATTCATATATAACATTAATATTTAATTGAAGTACATGTAGGCCCCTACTAATATATGATAAATGCCTAGATAATAGGATATGAATTATTAAGTGCAAAAATTTGGATATGAGGTTTATTTATAGTGCATATCAAGGACTGCAGAGGTAATTTCTAAAGATAATTTTTGTATTGTTAACAAATTAACTCAAATATATTTGTTTAAAAATTCAGTAAAAAATGTATTAGCAGCTTTAACTTATTAATATTCTGTATATTGGGAGGATAAAGCAGCTTTTTACAGGAACTATAGGTAAATTTAATAGTGGGGAGTTGGACCCTACCTGGACCCATGAAAACTATACTTTGCTTACCTTCAGGGCGGCCACAGGTCAGGGAAGTCAGGGAAAAAAAGTGGTCATGGAAGTCATGGAAATGTCAGGGGAATTTGTGAGTGGTCAGGGAAATTTTTCCTAATAAAAGCAAAAAGCTATTCCTGCACTCAGTCTGCTTGCAGCTCCATCCCCAATCCTCTTCAGCTAGACTTGTAACAAAATCTAGTGTAAAATTTTGCCAAGCTTCTCATTGCAATTGTTATTTTATTTTTCATTATGACAAAAAAAATTGATATGCATTAATTAACGAGTGTCTTTGATTTGGTCAGGAAATTTTGGATTTTATATTACCCTGTACCCTGATTTACTATTTTATATACAAAATTTAAATTTTGAATTATAGTTTTCTTAAGTGGAATTACACCAAATTCTTGATCAATAAAGAAGGCAAACCTGTGAAGAGATATGGACCCAACACTGATCCAGTTGTAAGTTCCTAAATGTATTGTCTATCTTGGTAAACCCATATACAGTGCTGTGTATATGGTATATAAACATGTATATAAACATTCTTATATATTTTTTAATGAATCTAGTATTAAAAAATAAGTACATAATAACTTGTTTTTCACGTATCAAGGGTTTAACTGAATAATGTATTTTAGGACATGGAGAAAGACTATGAAGCCTATTGGTGATCTATGGCGCCTGGAGACCACATCACTGACCTCCGTTTTCATTCTCTTGCAACATACTCGATTATTTCAAAGCTTGCTTAAATTCGTAAGTGGATTCCTAAAATCTAAGTATTAACAATTAATAACTGGATTTTTGTCATACATTTTTATATTATTAAGTTTTACACTATTCTTTTAAATTGCTACTGGGCATGCAATCATAATCAGTGCCATAATTGAATTTTGTTTAATTAAAATAAATTTAAATATAATCGCTGCTTGTGTGCGGTAGTATTCATTTGGTAAACTTAAGTAAACTACTGCTGCGATAAAATGCAAATATAATATTCATCCCTTTGCTTCATCCATCCATTTTTGAAAGCAATTTATGCCTTCGTTCTGAATTTCGGAACGAGCATCCATTCGCAACAATTTGCCTTCGCTGGTAACTACTACGAGTAATGGGATGCCTGTTATGCCATATTTTATGGACATTTCCCTAGGTGAAAATAATAATATGAGGAAAATGTAACATGAATGCAAAAATGATAGGCAAATTTACACCCATGTCTGTGATTATGCTTACTTTTTAAGATCTTCTTCGCAAGATCCCAGCCAATCTCCATGCGCTTCTTGCATGTAATCTATCATGTCGTCAAGGCTCCAGTCTGATGATACGAACACCACTTCAAATGGCTCCCCATCTTGGATTAAATCGCGATAAAAATTCTTCAAGAGTGGCGTGAACATTCTGCATGGAGGACACCAATGTGCGGAAAAGTACAGCCCGATGATTTCCTTGCCCTGCAATGCTTCATCAGCTAAAACTTCGTCACCTGAAGCCCGATATAAGGTCTTTCCAGCAAGAAGGTCCATTTTCTGAATCTACCTTTTAAAAGAAGCAAATTCTACTACCAGGTAGGCCTACTGTATTAAAATAGGAATTAAGCATTTCTTTTTAGTTGTTTAGGGGATCACTTCTTCGATTGTTTTGAAATTCCTTTAAGAAGTCATTTAAAAAATGGGAGGAATGAAGTTGAAGGTAAAATCTTTAATTGCCATTTCATAGATTCAAGCTTTTTTTCTCATTTATTTGTAATGTAATGATTTGAGTAATTAGAAAAGTGAAACTGTACTGAAAAAAATCCCAATTAATTCTGTAAGTATACACTTTCAGATTAATGTTGATTTCAGTATGTTGCATTTTACATTTTTTTAAAGTAAAGTTTGCATAAAACTAACCAAATTCATGCAAGTTGAGAAAACATTTCTTCAAAGTTCAACTTACCTTAAGATTATTTTATTAGTGTGCTTATCTTCCTATTACCAGCACCTTATGAGCTTGCAGGACTTTATTCTTCTTTTAGAAGTTGTCACGCTTAATAAGAGCATTTGCAAGCCATGCAAGTAATTTATTGTCATGGTTTCCACAGCAACCCATTGTGCTCATTTTAATAGTAGCAATTAAAATGCAAAAAGGCGTTAATATCTGAATGCAAGACTAAAAATGTCTGCATCAACGCATAAAACCAGTTATTATCTAGAGGGAAATAGGACAGGTGTTAGTACCACTAGTGGATAATTAACACATGCATGCATAGAAAGGATGCAAAGCATAGCTCAATAATTAGACACTCGCATGAATTATTCATTTTAACCATGAGAAATGAGCACAGCTGGTGAAAAATAAACATTGACCACTTAATATTTATTATTTGGTCCTTGGTCCCCACAATATGGTCCACACTAGCATGAAAAACTATGCATAAATGTTTCTGGGAAAAAAAAAACCTCGACAGTGAAGCCAATTTTTTCATGTTACGTATGATTTACTTAAAAATATTTATACGAAGTACACTCCCATCATAATTTACATGTACACGTCGCTGTATTCCAAAAATGCTGGGGTACATTTCGGACATACAACTTTGCTTGTTAGAAATTATAAATTAGAAATTGCTTGTCAAGAATACACTTGACAAAAGTTCGAAAGGTTGACTTATTTAATTTTCAGATCACTAGAAAGAAGTCAAAATCCACGAACAGATCACATTTTTTGACACTGTAATTTCTGCATTGGAAACAATTCAGTTTCAAAATCCCAGATAAATTAACTTTATTATCTTCCACAACATTGCATCTCCACCCATTACTTAGTGACCACTGGTCATTTTAATGCTTTTGCATGTTTTAATACCTGAGATTCATAATCAAATTGATAGAAATTCGAAAATTTGTTTGTCAGGTCTAGTAGCATATGACAGCCCTTGCATGCAAAATGATAAGTTTTAGGAATAAACACGAGTCATGTGTCATTCATTTGCAAGGAAATGGCTTATGTATCCTTGGAAAGGAATTTCAATCACCTAGAGCTTATTCAAAAAAAAATAATTTTGCAATCATGTAATTTAACAATAAAAGGGACAAATATTAAGATATCCCAGGCATGAAGTTTAAAGTGATCTGGAAATAAATTTATCCATAAATAACTAAACTTACTTGATTTTTTTTTAAATATCACGTTAAAACGTTAGGAGATAAAAGTAAAATTGTTGATATTTATTTAAAATGCTGCAAAATATCACAAAACCACCCCAAAAATAGCTACATTTAAGTGTGTTTAGGCACTCAATAACCAACACTCCTCAATTATCAAATTTAAACTAATTCGGAGGAAACAAACTGCACCAAAAAATAATATAAATCATGCATTCAATGATATACTTGTTCAAACTCAATTTTTTTTTCAAATTCCAAAAGCTACTAAAAATAAGCAGTGGTTCATGGCATCATTCTTCTAAATATTGACATAGTGGCCATTATAGGTGCCACGTGTCGATATTGCAGAATTTCTTGTGATGTCCTAAAACGCTCCGTGCTGATAGCATTCTTTAGATAAACCACTAGAAGGATATCAATGGTGGCACCATTTGCACTGCTAATTCTCAGTACAGTTTAAAACGTCAAACAAAAAATCACAAATTTTCATTAAAAAGTTAGGCAAATTATAGCTTCTGCTTTCGTCATGGAACAATTACCACAGGCAAGGCAAAATAGCTTCCTGTTCTCAATGGGTATGCATTTCCTGGAGTAATTTGGACTGTGTTGATCACTGCTCACAATTGTCCTGCTATTTTGAGTCTGTGCTGTGTGCTTAGACTGGGTGTTCTTGTGTAGCAATAACAGATTTAAATGTCCTTAAGTGCATTTTTCCAGGGTGGTCACGATGCACCACCAACCTGATCACGGTGGGTCGTTCCTCTGTTGGCAATGATTCGCCTGTAAATTATACTAATGTAAACGGCCAAGAGGAGAACAACAAAAACGTCATCCAACAATCCGAGGATTCCAAAGACAGCCTCAGGAATGATGTCGAGAGGTGAAATGAGATACATGCTAGCAGCAAAAAAGCAGAGTATAATGCGAATCCGAAACATATACATAAGGCCCCCAACAGAGAAGAATTCATTCCACAAGTGGCGCAGTAATGTCGGTAAATCACGCACATAATCCATGAGCTAAAAGAGAAAAATAAAGGGAATGCATTTTAATTAAAAGCTCATGATTGAAGATGTTTAATATTTAAAATAACCGATCATTCCCCATACATCTATAATAATCATTGGGTGGACAGGATGGATGCAGTTTATTAACCTAACCATTATGGGGGAGAAAACATGCAATTTAAAAAGTACTGCTCACAGGCCTTGGTTCTCCAGAAAATCTTCTATTATAATCGTTGGTCTGTTGGATAACATTGTTCCTTTCCTCTACATCATCTAACTCTGCCACATTTTGCTCCCCCTCGGTAAAACACTGCAGTAAAAGAGTTACCTATTTAGAAAAGAAAAAAGAAATTACCATTATTCGACTATAATAGCCTACAAATAAAAAGCTTTGGGGCGAATTCTTCCTATAATACATACTTGTTGCCTGCAAACAGGGCATCGCACTGGCCCCAGCCAAGTTCCGTGTCTCCAATACATTATGATGCATTGACCTTTTTTAAGATACATGATAGGCATACAAATATATTTCAGCACTGAATGACAATAAGGTTGGTTATAAACAATAACCTCTTACCACAGAACAAATGGCCACAATTCGTTTCAATGGCAAAACTTGCTAAGCCTAGACATATTGGACACTGGCTGTCACTTTCATTGCTACGTGTACGCACGGTAACACCATTGGGGATTCCAGAGCTGGAAGGTCTGCGCTGGGGTAAATGAAGTCTAGCATCTTCAACTACACTTCGGCTTTCAGGATGAATGACATGACCCGACCTTATACGGAATCTATAAAACAACAAAGTATTTAAAGAGCCAGCAGAAGACGACCCTTTTTGGTCAAAAGGTCATTGTCTTAATGAGGATGTAAAGGACAAAGTCTAAGGACCTCAGGTTACCATTTTGATACTATGATTAGTACAGCTTAGCCCAAGTTTTCTTAGCAGTCACGTTGATTTCAACAAGATATGAAGATTATATTGTCAAAATGTGAATATATGGACATGTAATGCTCTGAAATCCTAAATATCAGCTAAATTTCCTGGTCATGACAGATTATGTGTTTGGGATTGTTATATGATATTTTAAAAAGTAGTTTATCATTGCTCCAAGCTTTATTCAAGCTTGGGACTGGCTCAGCACGGTTGTCGAAAAAACTGCAAAGTTATAATATCAATAAATACATGAGAGGGCGGGTTGGGAAAGAACATGACAGTGGCAGGTTTGAGGTTTCTATATCGAAACAACCCCATCATTCGCTTGGTGAGATTATAGGGAATTACGTACGTACCACAGACTGTCAGGATATTCACAATCCGAAAAATCGAACCAATTAAGATTTGCGCGCGTCTGCCGAATGCAAGGCTAATGTATGTATAATGTGCCATATCATACATAATTTTGAAAATTAAGGAATAATATAAAGGATGTTATGCATGAGCTCGTTTAATCCAAAAGTCGTAGCTCGATCCATTTTTGAAACCTACACTAATTCAAATCAAAGTGTTCCTTTCAAACATACTGATGTACGTTCGAGATAAGGGTGTCACGTACTACACCTGGTACAAAGATGCCATAATCATAAGAGCTGAAAAGCACAACTCGAAAGGGCCTTCACACTTTTATATCGCTTAAAAAACATTTATTCTTTCGTGGGACTCAGTTATATGTTATATGAAGATACATGTATATTTATTGAGAAATAATAAATGTAACATGCAGTACTACCTGGTGGCAAGAATCAGCATGGTTATCACAACTGCAAATATCGTGCATACACCAACAACGACCTCATTTCCTACCCCTTCGATTATTGTTTTATCACCAATATCCATCTTTTTACACCATGATTTATCTAGACAATTAATTAAAATTTAAATAAACAGAGCGACCCGACCTTCGTCTTAGCGTGTCATTAAAAAAATGCAGTCGACAAAACGTTCTCGGTTGATCACATGTTTTATGTCAGCCGTCGTAACATCTACAGGTAAGCCGAACGGGAGTTCCACCAATCAGCTTACGCAATATATTAAGTGCATGAGAAACGTTCCTGGGTCAAATGAAATATAAACCACTTATTTTTTTAAATTAATTTAAAGGTATGACGATTATGCACCAGCGTATATTTACAATATAATTTTATATTACTTTTTGTTTATTTTAACAGCACAGTATACGAATCTCAGGGACATTTTATCACGCTACATTGTTTGAGTTTACTTCCGGTGAAGTAAAGAACACGGTGATATGTTTTTGGAATTGCTTGTTTCGTAATAATTACATGTATATAACTAAAGTTATATATACTCTAATGTAAGCTGCGTACAAAATGGATAAAGAACAGTTGTTAAAAAGCCTTGTTAAATGGGTAAGTTATATAATGCTCTTTTTATAACAAGTTTACGGCGACATACATGTAAACAAGGCGTAGCATTCGATTCAAGCTACTGTAGATCAGTTGACCTTTTATAATGGAAAATGACCTTACAAGTTCGTTTCCTAATCCGCCCACGTTTACATTATTGTTATTATATTTATTTCACGTAACTATCAAACAAATTTTCGTTTAATTGTCCAACTTTCAAGTCATTTCTTTCAGCTTCTAGCTTGAACGAATTAAATTCAAAAGTATTCGTTCGTTCTACAGCAAGGGCATCGATCTATATGCTACTATTTTAAACTTTGTAATATTATTGTTTATCTTGAATTATTGTATTGTGTTTAGCTTATTGTTTGGTCGGTTTTGAAGGTTTTGAATGCCTAGCCGAAGAATATGGCGGCTATAGGCTACGTCCTTACGAATATTACCAGTCAATATGCTTTTATTGAAATATTCTTAATTATATGTAAGAAATACAATACAATACAATATTTTATTCACGAAGGTTTGAATACAGAAGTTATCCATGTTAGAGGATAATGGTAGAATATATCTTACATAAATATAAAACAGGCGGAGAAA